>JANJGN010003738.1:0-40967 GCA_026770705.1 Isurus oxyrinchus | reverse complement strand
GACTGGGTGGGGAGTGAGTGAGGAGAGAGGGATTAGACTGGGTGGGGAGTGAGTGAGGAGGGAGTTATTAGACAGGATGGGGAGTGAGTGAGGAGAGAGGGATTAGACTGGGTGGGGAGTGAGTGAGGAGAGGGATTAGACTGGGTGGGGAGTGAGTGAGGAGAGAGGGATTAGACTGGGTGGGGAGTGAGTGAGGAGAGAGGGATTAGACTGTGTGGGGAGTGAGTGAGGAGAGAGGGATTAGACTGGGTGGGGAGTGAGTGAGGAGGGAGGGATTAGACTGGGTGGGGGAGTGAGTGAGGAGAGAGGGATTAGACTGGGTGGGGAGTGAGTGAGGAGAGAGGGATTAGACTGGGTGGGGAGTGAGTGAGGAGAGAGGGATTAGACTGGGTGGGGAGTGAGTGAGGAGAGTGGGATTAGACTGGGTGGGGAGTGAGTGAGGAGAGTGGGATTAGACTGGGTGGGGAGTGAGTGAGGAGAGAGGGATTAGACTGGGTGGGGAGTGAGTGAGGAGAGTGGGATTAGACTGGGTGGGGAGTGAGTGAGGAGAGTGGGATTAGACTGGGTGGGGAGTGAGGATGGGCAGTGGGATTAGACTGGGTGCGGAGTGAGTGTGGAGCGTGGGATTAGACTGGATGGGGAGTGAGTGAGGAGAGTGGGATTAGAGTGGGTGGGGAGTGAGTGTGGAGAGTGGGATTAGACTGGGTGGGGAGTGAGTGTGGAGAGTGGGATTAGACTGGGTGGGGAGTGAGTGAGGAGAGTGGGATGAGACTGGGTGTGTGAGTGAGTGAGGGGAGAGGGATTCGACTGGGTGGGGAGTGAGTGTGGAGAGTGGGATTAGACTGGGTGTGGAGTGAGTGAGGAGAGTGGGATTAGACTGGGTGGTGAGTGAGGGAGGGGAGAGGGATTAGGACTGGGAGTGAGTGAGTGAGGAGGGAGTTATTAGACAGGATGGGGAGTGAGGGAGGAGAGAGGGATTAGACTGGGTGGGGAGTGAGTGAGGATGGGCAGTGGGATTAGACTGGGTGGGGAGTGAGGAGAGAGGGAATAGACTGGGTGGTGAGTGAGTGAGGAGAGTGGGATTAGACTGGGTGGGGAGTGAGTGAGGAGAGAGGGATTAGACTGGGTGGGGAGTGAGTGAGGAGAGAGGGATTAGACTGTGTGGGGAGTGAGTGAGGAGAGAGGGATTAGACTGGGTGGGGATTGAGTGAGGAGAGAGGGATTAGACTGGGTGGGGAGTGAGTGAGGGGAGAGGGATTAGACTGGGTGGGGAGTGAGTGAGGAGAGTGGGATTAGACTGGGTGGGGAGTGAGTGAGGAGAGAGGGATTAGACTGGGTGGGGAGTGAGTGAGGAGAGAGGGATTAGACTGGGTGGGGAGTGAGTGAGGAGAGAGGGATTAGACTGGGTGGGGAGTGAGTGAGGGGAGAGGGATTAGACTGGGTGGGGAGTGAGTGAGGAGAGAGGGATTAGACTGGGTGGGGAGTGAGTGAGGGGAGAGGGATTAGACTGGGTGGGGAGTGAGTGAGGAGAGAGGGAATAGACTGGTGGGGAGTGAGTGAGGAGAGACGGAATAGACTGGGTGGGGAGTGAGTGTGGAGAGAGGGAATAGACTGGGTGGGGAGTGAGTGAGGAGAGTGGGATTAGACTGGGTGGGGAGTGAGTGAGGAGAGTGGGATTAGACTGGGTGGGGAGTGAGTGTGGAGAGTGGGATTAGACTGGGTGGGGAATGAGTGAGGAGAGTGGGATTAGACTGGGTGGGGAGTGAGTGAGGGGACAGGGATTAGACTAGGTGGGGAGTGAGTGAGGAGAGAGGGATTAGACTGGGTGGGGAGTGAATGAGGAGAGAGGGATTAGACTGGGTGGGGAGTGAGTGAGGAGAGAGGGATTAGACTGGGTGGGGAGTGAGTGAGGAGAGAGGGATTAGACTGGGTGGGGAGTGAGTGAGGGCAGAGGGATTAGACTGGGTGGGGAGTGAGTGAGGAGAATGGGATGGGACTGGGTGGGGAGTGAGTGAGGGGAGAGGGATTAGACTGGGTGGGGAGTGAGTGAGGAGAGGGATTAGACTGGGTGGGGAGTGAGTGAGGGGACAGGGATTAGACTGGGTGGGGAGTGAGTGAGGAGAGAGGGATTAGACTGGGTGGGGAGTGAGTGAGGAGGGAGTTATTAGACAGGATGGGGAGTGAGTGAGGAGAGAGGGATTAGACTGGGTGGGGAGTGAGTGAGGAGAGGGATTAGACTGGGTGGGGAGTGAGTGAGGAGAGAGGGATTAGACTGGGTGGGGAGTGAGTGAGGAGAGAGGGATTAGACTGTGTGGGGAGTGAGTGAGGAGAGAGGGATTAGACTGGGTGGGGAGTGAGTGAGGAGGGAGGGATTAGACTGGGTGGGGAGTGAGTGAGGAGAGAGGGATTAGACTGGGTGGGGAGTGAGTGAGGAGAGAGGGATTAGACTGGGTGGGGAGTGAGTGAGGAGAGAGGGATTAGACTGGGTGGGGAGTGAGTGAGGAGAGTGGGATTAGACTGGGTGGGGAGTGAGTGAGGAGAGTGGGATTAGACTGGGTGGGGAGTGAGTGAGGAGAGAGGGATTAGACTGGGTGGGGAGTGAGTGAGGAGAGTGGGATTAGACTGGGTGGGGAGTGAGTGAGGAGAGTGGGATTAGACTGGGTGGGGAGTGAGGATGGGCAGTGGGATTAGACTGGGTGCGGAGTGAGTGTGGAGCGTGGGATTAGACTGGATGGGGAGTGAGTGAGGAGAGTGGGATTAGAGTGGGTGGGGAGTGAGTGTGGAGAGTGGGATTAGACTGGGTGGGGAGTGAGTGTGGAGAGTGGGATTAGACTGGGTGGGGAGTGAGTGAGGAGAGTGGGATGAGACTGGGTGGTGAGTGAGTGAGGGGAGAGGGATTCGACTGGGTGGGGAGTGAGTGTGGAGAGTGGGATTAGACTGGGTGTGGAGTGAGTGAGGAGAGTGGGATTAGACTGGGTGGTGAGTGAGGGAGGGGAGAGGGATTAGACTGGGAGTGAGTGAGTGAGGAGGGAGTTATTAGACAGGATGGGGAGTGAGGGAGGAGAGAGGGATTAGACTGGGTGGGGAGTGAGTGAGGATGGGCAGTGGGATTAGACTGGGTGGGGAGTGAGGAGAGAGGGAATAGACTGGGTGGTGAGTGAGTGAGGAGAGTGGGATTAGACTGGGTGGGGAGTGAGTGAGGAGAGAGGGATTAGACTGGGTGGGGAGTGAGTGAGGAGAGAGGGATTAGACTGTGTGGGGAGTGAGTGAGGAGAGAGGGATTAGACTGGGTGGGGATTGAGTGAGGAGAGAGGGATTAGACTGGGTGGGGAGTGAGTGAGGGGAGAGGGATTAGACTGGGTGGGGAGTGAGTGAGGAGAGTGGGATTAGACTGGGTGGGGAGTGAGTGAGGAGAGAGGGATTAGACTGGGTGGGGAGTGAGTGAGGAGAGAGGGATTAGACTGGGTGGGGAGTGAGTGAGGAGAGAGGGATTAGACTGGGTGGGGAGTGAGTGAGGGGAGAGGGATTAGACTGGGTGGGGAGTGAGTGAGGAGAGAGGGATTAGACTGGGTGGGGAGTGAGTGAGGGGAGAGGGATTAGACTGGGTGGGGAGTGAGTGAGGAGAGAGGGAATAGACTGGTGGGGAGTGAGTGAGGAGAGACGGAATAGACTGGGTGGGGAGTGAGTGTGGAGAGAGGGAATAGACTGGGTGGGGAGTGAGTGAGGAGAGTGGGATTAGACTGGTGGGGAGTGAGTGACGAGAGAGGGATTAGACTGGGTGGGGAGTGAGTGAGGAGAGAGGGATTAGACTGGGTGTGGAGTGAGTGAGGAGAGAGGGATTAGACTGGGTGGGGAGTGAGTGAGGAGAGGGATTAGACTGGGTGGGGAGTGAGTGAGGAGAGTGGAATTAGACTGGGTGGGGAGTGAGGAGAGTGGGATTAGACTGGGTGGGGAGTGAGTGAGGAGAGAGGGATTAGACTGGGTGGGGAGTGAGTGAGGAGAGTGGGATTAGACTGGGTGGGGAGTGAATGAGGAGAGAGGGATTAGACTGGGTGGGGAGTGAGGAGAGAGGGATTAGACTGGGTGGGGAGTGAGGAGAGAGGGATTAGACTGGGTGGGGAGTGAGTGTGGAGAGAGGGAATAGACTGGGTGTGGAGTGAGGAGAGAAGGATTAGACTGGGTGGGGAGTGAGTGAGGAGAGAGGAATTAGACTGGGTGAGGAGTGAGTGAGGGGAGAGGGATTAGACTGGGTGGGGAGTGAGTGTGGAGAGTGGGATTAGACTGGGTGGGGAGTGAGTGAGGAGAAAGGGATTAGACTGGGTGGTGAGTGAGTGAGGAGAGTGCGATTAGACTGGGTGGGGAGTGAGTGAGGAGAGAGGGATTAGACTGGGTGGGGAGTGAGGAGAGAGGGATTAGACTGGGTGGGGAGTGAGTGAGGAGATAGGGATTAGACTGGGTGGGGAGTGAGTGAGGAGAGAGGGATTAGACTGGGTGGGGTGTGAGTGAGGAGAATGGGATTAGACTGGGTGGGGAGTGAGTGAGGAGAGAGGGATTAGACTGGGTGGGGTGTGAGTGAGGAGAATGGGATTAGATTGGGTGGGGAGTGAGTGAGGAGAGTGGGATTAGACTGGGTGGGGAGTGAGTGAGGAGAGAGGGATTAGACTGGGTGGGGAGTGAGTGAGGAGAGAGGGATTAGACTGGGTGGGGAGTGAGTGAGGAGAGTGGGATTAGACTGGGTGGGGAGTGAGTGAGGAGAGAGGGATTAGACTGGGTGGGGAGTGAGTGAGGAGAGAGGGATTAGACTGGGTGGGGAGTGAGTGAGGAGAGTGGGATTAGACTGGGTGGGGAGTGAGGAGAGAGGGATTAGACTGGGTGGGGAGTGAGTGAGGAGAGAGGAATTAGACTGGGTGAGGAGTGAGTGAGGGGGAGAGGGATTAGACTGGGTGGGGAGTGAGTGTGGAGAGTGGGATTAGACTGGGTGGGGAGTGAGTGAGGAGAGAGGGATTAGACTGGGTGGGGAGTGAGTGAGGAGAGTGCGATTAGACTGGGTGGGGAGTGAGTGAGGAGAGAGGGATTAGACTGGGTGGGGAGTGAGTGAGGAGAGGGATTAGACTGGGTGGGGAGTGAGGAGAGAGGGACTAGACTGGGTGGGGAGTGAGTGAGGAGAGTGCGATTAGACTGGGTGGGGAGTGAGTGAGGAGAGAGGGATTAGACTGGGTGGGGAGTGAGTGAGGAGAGGCATTAGACTGGGTGGGGAGTGAAGAGAGAGGGATTAGACTGGGTGGGGAGTGAGTGAGGAGAGTCGGATTAGACTGGGTGGGGAGTGAGTGAGGAGAGAGGGATTAGACTGGGTGGGGACTGAGTGAGGAGAGAGGGATTAGACTGGGTGGGGAGTGAGTGAGGAGAGTGGGATTAGACTGGGTGGGGAGTGAGTGAGGAGAGAGGGATTAGACTGGGTGGGGAGTGAGTGAGGAGAGAGGGATTAGACTGGGTGGGGAGTGAGTGAGGAGAGAGGGATTAGACTGGGTGGGGAGTGAGTGAGGAGAGTGGGATTAGACTGGGTGGGGAGTGAGTGAGGAGAGTGGGATTAGACTGGGTGGGGAGTGAGTGTGGAGAGTGGGATTAGACTGGGTGGGGAGTGAGTGAGGAGAGTGGGATTAGACTGGGTGGGGAGTGAGTGAGGGGACAGGGATTAGACTAGGTGGGGAGTGAGTGAGGAGAGAGGGATTAGACTGGGTGGGGAGTGAATGAGGAGAGAGGGATTAGACTGGGTGGGGAGTGAGTGAGGAGAGAGGGATTAGACTGGGTGGGGAGTGAGTGAGGAGAGAGGGATTAGACTGGGTGGGGAGTGAGTGAGGGCAGAGGGATTAGACTGGGTGGGGAGTGAGTGAGGAGAATGGGATGGGACTGGGTGGGGAGTGAGTGAGGGGAGAGGGATTAGACTGGGTGGGGAGTGAGTGAGGAGAGGGATTAGACTGGGTGGGGAGTGAGTGAGGGGACAGGGATTAGACTGGGTGGGGAGTGAGTGAGGAGAGAGGGATTAGACTGGGTGGGGAGTGAGTGAGGAGGGAGTTATTAGACAGGATAGGGAGTGAGTGAGGAGAGAGGGATTAGACTGGGTGGGGAGTGAGTGAGGAGAGGGATTAGACTGGGTGGGGAGTGAGTGAGGAGAGAGGGATTAGACTGGGTGGGGAGTGAGTGAGGAGAGAGGGATTAGACTGTGTGGGGAGTGAGTGAGGAGAGAGGGATTAGACTGGGTGGGGAGTGAGTGAGGAGGGAGGGATTAGACTGGGTGGGGAGTGAGTGAGGAGAGAGGGATTAGACTGGGTGGGGAGTGAGTGAGAGGAGAGGGATTAGACTGGGTGGGGAGTGAGTGAGGAGAGAGGGATTAGACTGGGTGGGGAGTGAGTGAGGAGAGAGGGATTAGACTGGGTGGGGAGTGAGTGAGGAGAGTGGGATTAGACTGGGTGGGGAGTGAGTGAGGAGAGTGGGATTAGATTGTGTGGGGAGTGAGTGAGGAGAGAGGGATTAGACTGGGTGGGGAGTGAGTGAGGAGAGTGGGATTAGACTGGGTGGGGAGTGAGTGAGGAGAGAGGGATTAGACTGGGTGGGGAGTGAGTGAGGAGAGTGGGATTAGACTGGGTGGGGAGTGAGTGAGGAGAGTGGGATTAGACTGGGTGGGGAGTGAGGATGGGCAGTGGGATTAGACTGGGTGGGGAGTGAGTGTGGAGCGTGGGATTAGACTGGATGGGGAGTGAGTGAGGAGAGTGGGATTAGAGTGGGTGGGGAGTGAGTGTGGAGAGTGGGATTAGACTGGGTGGGGAGTGAGTGAGGAGAGTGGGATTAGACTGGGTGGTGAGTGAGTGAGGGGAGAGGGATTCGACTGGGTGGGGAGTGAGTGTGGAGAGTGGGATTAGACTGGGTGTGGAGTGAGTGAGGAGAGTGGGATTAGACTGGGTGGTGAGTGAGGGAGGAGAGAGGGATTAGACTGGGAGTGAGTGAGTGAGGAGGGAGTTATTAGACAGGATGGGGAGTGAGGGAGGAGAGAGGGATTAGACTGGGTGGGGAGTGAGTGAGGATGGGCAGTGGGATTAGACTGGGTGGGGAGTGAGGAGAGAGGGAATAGACTGGGTGGTGAGTGAGTGAGGAGAGTGGGATTAGACTGGGTGGGGAGTGAGTGAGGAGAGAGGGATTAGACTGGGTGGGGAGTGAGTGAGGAGAGAGGGATTAGACTGTGTGGGGAGTGAGTGAGGAGAGAGGGATTAGACTGGGTGGGGATTGAGTGAGGAGAGAGGGATTAGACTGGGTGGGGAGTGAGTGAGGGGAGAGGGATTAGACTGGGTGGGGAGTGAGTGAGGAGAGTGGGATTAGACTGGGTGGGGAGTGAGTGAGGAGAGAGGGATTAGACTGGGTGGGGAGTGAGTGAGGAGAGAGGGATTAGACTGGGTGGGGAGTGAGTGAGGAGAGAGGGATTAGACTGGGTGGGGAGTGAGTGAGGGGAGAGGGATTAGACTGGGTGGGGAGTGAGTGAGGAGAGAGGGATTAGACTGGGTGGGGAGTGAGTGAGGGGAGAGGGATTAGACTGGGTGGGGAGTGAGTGAGGAGAGAGGGATTAGACTGGGTGGGGAGTGAGTGAGGAGAGAGGGAATAGACTGGTGGGGAGTGAGTGAGGAGAGAGGGAATAGACTGGGTGGGGAGTGAGTGTGGAGAGAGGGAATAGACTGGGTGGGGAGTGAGTGAGGAGAGTGGGATTAGACTGGTGGGGAGTGAGTGAGGAGAGAGGGATTAGACTGGGTGGGGAGTGAGTGAGGAGAGAGGGATTAGACTGGGTGTGGAGTGAGTGAGGAGAGAGGGATTAGACTGTGTGGGGAGTGAGTGTGGAGAGTGGGATTAGACTGGGTGGGGTGTGAGTGTGGAGAGTGGGATTAGTCTGGGTGGGGAGTGAGTGTGGAGAGAGGGATTAGACTGGGTGGGGAGTGAGTGAGGAGAGAGGGATTAGACTGGGTGGGGAGTGAGTGAGGAGAGAGGAATTAGACTGGGTGGGGTGTGAGTGTGGAGAGTGGGATTAGACTGAGTGGGGAGTGAGTGAGGAGAGTGGGATTAGACTGGGTGGGGTGTGAGTGTGGAGAGTGGGATTAGACTGGGTGGGGAGTGAGTGTGGAGAGTGGGATTAGACTGGGTGGGGAGTGTGAGGAGAGAGGGATTAGACTGGGTGGGGAGTGAGTGAGGAGAGAGGGATTAGACTGGGTGGGGAGTGAGTGAGGAGAGTGGGATTAGACTGGTGGGGAGTGAGTGAGGAGAGAGGGATTAGACTGGGTGGGGTGTGAGTGAGGAGAGAGGGATTAGACTGGGTGGGGAGTGAGTGAGGAGAGAGGGATTAGACTGGGTGGGGAGTGAGTGAGGAGAGAGGGATTAGACTGGGTGGGGTGTGAGTGAGGAGAGAGGGATTAGACTGGGTGGGGTGTGAGTGAGGAGAGAGGGATTAGACTGGGTGGGGAGTGAGTGAGGAGAGAGGGATTAGACTGGGTGGGGTGTGAGTGAGGAGAGAGGGATTAGACTGGGTGGGGTGTGAGTGAGGAGAGAGGGATTAGACTGGGTGGGGAGTGAGTGTGGAGAGACGGATTAGACTGGGTGGGGAGTGAGTGAGGAGAGAGGGATTAGTCTGGGTGGGGAGTGAGTGAGGAGAGAGGGATTAGACTGGGTGGGGAGTGAGTGATGAGAGAGTTATTAGACTGGGTGGGGTGTGAGTGAGGAGAGAGGGATTAGACTGGGTGGGGAGTGAGTGAGGAGAGAGGGATTAGACTGGGTGGGGAGTGAGTGAGGGGAGAGAAATTAGACTGGGTGGGAAGTGAGTGAGGGCAGAGGGATTAGACTGGGTGGGGATTGAGTGAGGAGAGGGATTAGACAGGGTGGGGAGTGAGTTTGGAGAGTGGGTTTTTACTGGGTGGGGAGTGAGTGAGCAGAGAGGGATTAGACTGGGTGGGGAGTGAGTGAGGAGAGAGGGATTAGACAGGGTGGGGAGTGAGTTTGGAGAGTGGGTTTTTACTGGGTGGGGAGTGAGTGAGCAGAGAGGGATTAGACTGGGTGGGGAGTGAGTGAGGGGAGAGGGAGTAGACTGGGAGGGAGTGAGTGAGGAGAGAGGGATTAGACTGGGTGGGGAGTGAGTGAGTTGAGTGGGATTAGACTGGGTGGGGAGTGAGTGAGGAGAGAGGGATTAGACTGGGTGGGGAGTGAGTGAGGAGAGTGGGATTAGACTGGGTGGGGAGTGAATGAGGAGAGAGGGATTAGACTGGGTGGGGAGTGAGGAGAGAGGGATTAGACTGGGTGGGGAGTGAGGAGAGAGGGATTAGACTGGGTGGGGAGTGAGTGTGGAGAGAGGGAATAGACTGGGTGTGGAGTGAGGAGAGAAGGATTAGACTGGGTGGAGAGTGAGTGAGGAGAGAGGGATTAGACTGGGTGGGGAGTGAGTGAGGAGAGTGCGATTAGACTGGGTGGGGAGTGAGTGAGGAGAGAGGGATTAGACTGGGTGGGGAGTGAGTGAGGAGAGGGATTAGACTGGGTGGGGAGTGAGGAGAGAGGGATTAGACTGGGTGGGGAGTGAGTGAGGAGAGTGCGATTAGACTGGGTGGGGAGTGAGTGAGGAGAGAGGGATTAGACTGGGTGGGGAGTGAGTGAGGAGAGGGATTAGACTGGGTGGGGAGTGAAGAGAGAGGGATTAGACTGGGTGGGGAGTGAGTGAGGAGAGAGGGATTAGACTGGGTGGGGAGTGAGTGAGGAGAGTCGGATTAGACTGGGTGGGGAGTGAGTGAGGAGAGAGGGATTAGACTGGGTGGGGACTGAGTGAGGAGAGAGGGATTAGACTGGGTGGGGAGTGAGTGAGGAGAGTGGGATTAGACTGGGTGGGGAGTGAGTGAGGAGGGAGTTATTAGACAGGATAGGGAGTGAGTGAGGAGAGAGGGATTAGACTGGGTGGGGAGTGAGTGAGGAGGGAGGGATTAGACTGGGTGGGGAGTGAGTGAGGAGAGAGGGATTAGACTGTGTGGGGAGTGAGTGAGGAGAGAGGGATTAGACTGGGTGGGGAGTGAGTGAGGAGGGAGGGATTAGACTGGGTGGGGAGTGAGTGAGGAGAGAGGGATTAGACTGGGTGGGGAGTGAGTGAGGAGAGAGGGATTAGACTGGGTGGGGAGTGAGTGAGGAGAGAGGGATTAGACTGGGTGGGGAGTGAGTGAGGAGAGTGGGATTAGACTGGGTGGGGAGTGAGTGAGGAGAGTGGGATTAGATTGTGTGGGGAGTGAGTGAGGAGAGAGGGATTAGACTGGGTGGGGAGTGAGTGAGGAGAGTGGGATTAGACTGGGTGGGGAGTGAGTGAGGAGAGAGGGATTAGACTGGGTGGGGAGTGAGTGAGGAGAGTGGGATTAGACTGGGTGGGGAGTGAGTGAGGAGAGTGGGATTAGACTGGGTGGGGAGTGAGGATGGGCAGTGGGATTAGACTGGGTGGGGAGTGAGTGTGGAGCGTGGGATTAGACTGGATGGGGAGTGAGTGAGGAGAGTGGGATTAGAGTGGGTGGGGAGTGAGTGTGGAGAGTGGGATTAGACTGGGTGGGGAGTGAGTGAGGAGAGTGGGATTAGACTGGGTGGTGAGTGAGTGAGGGGAGAGGGATTCGACTGGGTGGGCAGTGAGAGTGGAGAGTGGGATTAGACTGGGTGTGGAGTGAGTGAGGAGAGTGGGATTAGACTGGGTGGTGAGTGAGGGAGGAGAGAGGGATTAGACTGGGAGTGAGTGAGTGAGGAGGGAGTTATTAGACAGGATGGGGAGTGAGGGAGGAGAGAGGGATTAGACTGGGTGGGGAGTGAGTGAGGATGGGCAGTGGGATTAGACTGGGTGGGGAGTGAGGAGAGAGGGAATAGACTGGGTGGTGAGTGAGTGAGGAGAGTGGGATTAGACTGGGTGGGGAGTGAGTGAGGAGAGAGGGATTAGACTGGGTGGGGTGTGAGTGAGGAGAGAGGGATTAGACTGTGTGGGGAGTGAGTGAGGAGAGAGGGATTAGACTGGGTGGGGATTGAGTGAGGAGAGAGGGATTAGACTGGGTGGGGAGTGAGTGAGGGGAGAGGGATTAGACTGGGTGGGAAGTGAGTGAGGAGAGTGGGATTAGACTGGGTGGGGAGTGAGTGAGGAGAGAGGGATTAGACTGGGTGGGGAGTGAGTGAGGAGAGAGGGATTAGACTGGGTGGGGAGTGAGTGAGGAGAGAGGGATTAGACTGGGTGGGGAGTGAGTGAGGGGAGAGGGATTAGACTGGGTGGGGAGTGACTGAGGAGAGAGGGATTAGACTGGGTGGGGAGTGAGTGAGGGGAGAGGGATTAGACTGGGTGGGGAGTGAGTGAGGAGAGAGGGATTAGACTGGGTGGGGAGTGAGTGAGGAGAGAGGGAATAGACTGGGTGGGGAGTGAGTGAGGAGAGAGGGAATAGACTGGGTGGGGAGTGAGTGTGGAGAGAGGGAATAGACTGGGTGGGGAGTGAGTGAGGAGAGTGGGATTAGACTGGTGGGGAGTGAGTGAGGAGAGAGGGATTAGACTGGGTGGGGAGTGAGTGAGGAGAGAGGGATTAGACTGGGTGTGGAGTGAGTGAGGAGAGAGGGATTAGACTGTGTGGGGAGTGAGTGTGGAGAGTGGGATTAGACTGGGTGGGGTGTGAGTGTGGAGAGTGGGATTAGTCTGGGTGGGGAGTGAGTGTGGAGAGAGGGATTAGACTGGGTGGGGAGTGAGTGAGGAGAGAGGGATTAGACTGGGTGGGGAGTGAGTGAGGAGAGAGGAATTAGACTGGGTGGGGTGTGAGTGTGGAGAGTGGGATTAGACTGAGTGGGGAGTGAGTGAGGAGAGTGGGATTAGACTGGGTGGGGAGTGAGTGAGGAGAGTGGGATTAGACTGGGTGGGGAGTGAGTGTGGAGAGTGGGATTAGACTGGGTGGGGAGTGAGTGAGGAGAGTGGGATTAGACTGGGTGGGGAGTGAGTGAGGGGACAGGGATTAGACTAGGTGGGGAGTGAGTGAGGAGAGAGGGATTAGACTGGGTGGGGAGTGAATGGGGAGAGAGGGATTAGACTGGGTGGGGAGTGAGTGAGGAGAGAGGGATTAGACTGGGTGGGGAGTGAGTGAGGAGAGAGGGATTAGACTGGGTGGGGAGTGAGTGAGGGCAGAGGGATTAGACTGGGTGGGGAGTGAGTGAGGAGAATGGGATGGGACTGGGTGGGGAGTGAGTGAGGGGAGAGGGATTAGACTGGGTGGGGAGTGAGTGAGGAGAGGGATTAGACTGGGTGGGGAGTGAGTGAGGGGACAGGGATTAGACTGGGTGGGGAGTGAGTGAGGAGAGAGGGATTAGACTGGGTGGGGAGTGAGTGAGGAGAGAGTTATTAGACAGGATAGGGAGTGAGTGAGGAGAGAGGGATTAGACTGGGTGGGGAGTGAGTGAGGAGAGGGATTAGACTGGGTGGGGAGTGAGTGAGGAGAGAGGGATTAGACTGGGTGGGGAGTGAGTGAGGAGAGAGGAATTAGACTGTGTGGGGAGTGAGTGAGGAGAGAGGGATTAGACTGGGTGGGGAGTGAGTGAGGAGAGTGGGATTAGACTGGGTGGGGAGTGAGTGAGGAGAGAGGGATTAGACTGGGTGGGGATTGAGTGAGGAGAGTGGGATTAGACTGGGTGGGGAGTGAGTGAGGAGAGTGGGATTAGACTGGGTGGGGAGTGAGGATGGGCAGTGGGATTAGACTGGGTGGGGAGTGAGTGTGGAGCGTGGGATTAGACTGGATGGGGAGTGAGTGAGGAGAGTGGGATTAGAGTGGGTGGGGAGTGAGTGTGGAGAGTGGGATTAGACTGGGTGGGGAGTGAGTGAGGAGAGTGGGATTAGACTGGGTGGTGAGTGAGTGAGGGGAGAGGGATTCGACTGGGTGGGCAGTGAGTGTGGAGAGTGGGATTAGACTGGGTGTGGAGTGAGTGAGGAGAGTGGGATTAGACTGGGTGGTGAGTGAGGGAGGAGAGAGGGATTAGACTGGGAGTGAGTGAGTGAGGAGGGAGTTATTAGACAGGATGGGGAGTGAGGGAGGAGAGAGGGATTAGACTGGGTGGGGAGTGAGTGAGGATGGGCAGTGGGATTAGACTGGGTGGGGAGTGAGGAGAGAGGGAATAGACTGGGTGGTGAGTGAGTGAGGAGAGTGGGATTAGACTGGGTGGGGAGTGAGTGAGGAGAGAGGGATTAGACTGGGTGGGGAGTGAGTGAGGAGAGAGGGATTAGACTGTGTGGGGAGTGAGTGAGGAGAAAGGGATTAGACTGGGTGGGGATTGAGTGAGGAGAGAGGGATTAGACTGGGTGGGGAGTGAGTGAGGGGAGAGGGATTAGACTGGGTGGGAAGTGAGTGAGGAGAGTGGGATTAGACTGGGTGGGGAGTGAGTGAGGAGAGAGGGATTAGACTGGGTGGGGAGTGAGTGAGGAGAGAGGGATTAGACTGGGTGGGGAGTGAGTGAGGAGAGAGGGATTAGACTGGGTGGGGAGTGAGTGAGGGGAGAGGGATTAGACTGGGTGGGGAGTGACTGAGGAGAGAGGGATTAGACTGGGTGGGGAGTGAGTGAGGGGAGAGGGATTAGACTGGGTGGGGAGTGAGTGAGGAGAGAGGGATTAGACTGGGTGGGGAGTGAGTGAGGAGAGAGGGAATAGACTGGTGGGGAGTGAGTGAGGAGAGAGGGAATAGACTGGGTGGGGAGTGAGTGTGGAGAGAGGGAATAGACTGGGTGGGGAGTGAGTGAGGAGAGTGGGATTAGACTGGTGGGGAGTGAGTGAGGAGAGAGGGATTAGACTGGGTGGGGAGTGAGTGAGGAGAGAGGGATTAGACTGGGTGTGGAGTGAGTGAGGAGAGAGGGATTAGACTGTGTGGGGAGTGAGTGTGGAGAGTGGGATTAGACTGGGTGGGGTGTGAGTGTGGAGAGTGGGATTAGTCTGGGTGGGGAGTGAGTGTGGAGAGAGGGATTAGACTGGGTGGGGAGTGAGTGAGGAGAGAGGGATTAGACTGGGTGGGGAGTGAGTGAGGAGAGAGGAATTAGACTGGGTGGGGTGTGAGTGTGGAGAGTGGGATTAGACTGAGTGGGGAGTGAGTGAGGAGAGTGGGATAGACTGGGTGGGGAGTGAGTGAGGAGAGTGGGATTAGACTGGGTGGGGAGTGAGTGTGGAGAGTGGGATTAGACTGGGTGGGGAGTGAGTGAGGAGAGTGGGATTAGACTGGGTGGGGAGTGAGTGAGGGGACAGGGATTAGACTAGGTGGGGAGTGAGTGAGGAGAGAGGGATTAGACTGGGTGGGGAGTGAATGGGGAGAGAGGGATTAGACTGGGTGGGGAGTGAGTGAGGAGAGAGGGATTAGACTGGGTGGGGAGTGAGTGAGGAGAGAGGGATTAGACTGGGTGGGGAGTGAGTGAGGGCAGAGGGATTAGACTGGGTGGGGAGTGAGTGAGGAGAATGGGATGGGGACTGGGTGGGGAGTGAGTGAGGGGAGAGGGATTAGACTGGGTGGGGAGTGAGTGAGGAGAGGGATTAGACTGGGTGGGGAGTGAGTGAGGGGACAGGGATTAGACTGGGTGGGGAGTGAGTGAGGAGAGAGGGATTAGACTGGGTGGGGAGTGAGTGAGGAGAGAGTTATTAGACAGGATAGGGAGTGAGTGAGGAGAGAGGGATTAGACTGGGTGGGGAGTGAGTGAGGAGAGGGATTAGACTGGGTGGGGAGTGAGTGAGGAGAGAGGGATTAGACTGGGTGGGGAGTGAGTGAGGAGAGAGGGATTAGACTGTGTGGGGAGTGAGTGAGGAGAGAGGGATTAGACTGGGTGGGGAGTGAGTGAGGAGGGAGGGATTAGACTGGGTGGGGAGTGAGTGAGGAGAGAGGGATTAGACTGGGTGGGGAGTGAGTGAGGGGAGAGGGATTAGACTGGGTGGGGAGTGAGTGAGGAGAGAGGGATTAGACTGGGTGGGGAGTGAGTGAGGAGAGAGGGATTAGACTGGGTGGGGAGTGAGTGAGGAGAGTGGGATTAGACTGGGTGGGGAGTGAGTGAGGAGAGAGGGATTAGACTGGGTGGGGAGTGAGTGAGGAGAGAGGGATTAGACTGGGTGGGGAGTGAGTGAGGGCAGAGGGATTAGACTGGGTGGGGAGTGAGTGAGGAGAATGGGATGGGACTGGGTGGGGAGTGAGTGAGGGGAGAGGGATTAGACTGGGTGGGGAGTGAGTGAGGAGAGGGATTAGACTGGGTGGGGAGTGAGTGAGGGGACAGGGATTAGACTGGGTGGGGAGTGAGTGAGGAGAGAGGGATTAGACTGGGTGGGGAGTGAGTGAGGAGGGAGTTATTAGACAGGATAGGGAGTGAGTGAGGAGAGAGGGATTAGACTGGGTGGGGAGTGAGTGAGGAGAGGGATTAGACTGGGTGGGGAGTGAGTGAGGAGAGAGGGATTAGACTGGGTGGGGAGTGAGTGAGGAGAGAGGGATTAGACTGTGTGGGGAGTGAGTGAGGAGAGAGGGATTAGACTGGGTGGGGAGTGAGTGAGGAGGGAGGGATTAGACTGGGTGGGGAGTGAGTGAGGAGAGAGGGATTAGACTGGGTGGGGAGTGAGTGAGGGGAGAGGGATTAGACTGGGTGGGGAGTGAGTGAGGAGAGAGGGATTAGACTGGGTGGGGAGTGAGTGAGGAGAGAGGGATTAGACTGGGTGGGGAGTGAGTGAGGAGAGTGGGATTAGACTGGGTGGGGAGTGAGTGAGGAGAGTGGGATTAGATTGTGTGGGGAGTGAGTGAGGAGAGAGGGATTAGACTGGGTGGGGAGTGAGTGAGGAGAGTGGGATTAGACTGGGTGGGGAGTGAGTGAGGAGAGAGGGATTAGACTGGGTGGGGAGTGAGTGAGGAGAGTGGGATTAGACTGGGTGGGGAGTGAGTGAGGAGAGTGGGATTAGACTGGGTGGGGAGTGAGGATGGGCAGTGGGATTAGACTGGGTGGGGAGTGAGTGTGGAGCGTGGGATTAGACTGGATGGGGAGTGAGTGAGGAGAGTGGGATTAGACTGGGTGGGGAGTGAGTGAGGAGAGTGGGATTAGACTGGGTGGTGAGTGAGTGAGGGGAGAGGGATTCGACTGGGTGGGGAGTGAGTGTGGAGAGTGGGATTAGACTGGGTGTGGAGTGAGTGAGGAGAGTGGGATTAGACTGGGTGGTGAGTGAGGGAGGAGAGAGGGATTAGACTGGGAGTGAGTGAGTGAGGAGGGAGTTATTAGACAGGATGGGGAGTGAGGGAGGAGAGAGGGATTAGACTGGGTGGGGAGTGAGTGAGGATGGGCAGTGGGATTAGACTGGGTGGGGAGTGAGGAGAGAGGGAATAGACTGGGTGGTGAGTGAGTGAGGAGAGTGGGATTAGACTGGGTGGGGAGTGAGTGAGGAGAGAGGGATTAGACTGGGTGGGGAGTGAGTGAGGAGAGAGGGATTAGACTGTGTGGGGAGTGAGTGAGGAGAGAGGGATTAGACTGGGTGGGGATTGAGTGAGGAGAGAGGGATTAGACTGGGTGGGGAGTGAGTGAGGGGAGAGGGATTAGACTGGGTGGGGAGTGAGTGAGGAGAGTGGGATTAGACTGGGTGGGGAGTGAGTGAGGAGAGAGGGATTAGACTGGGTGGGGAGTGAGTGAGGAGAGAGGGATTAGACTGGGTGGGGAGTGAGTGAGGAGAGAGGGATTAGACTGGGTGGGGAGTGAGTGAGGGGAGAGGGATTAGACTGGGTGGGGAGTGAGTGAGGAGAGAGGGATTAGACTGGGTGGGGAGTGAGTGAGGGGAGAGGGATTAGACTGGGTGGGGAGTGAGTGAGGAGAGAGGGATTAGACTGGGTGGGGAGTGAGTGAGGAGAGAGGGAATAGACTGGTGGGGAGTGAGTGAGGAGAGAGGGAATAGACTGGGTGGGGAGTGAGTGTGGAGAGAGGGAATAGACTGGGTGGGGAGTGAGTGAGGAGAGTGGGATTAGACTGGTGGGGAGTGAGTGAGGAGAGAGGGATTAGACTGGGTGGGGAGTGAGTGAGGAGAGAGGGATTAGACTGGGTGTGGAGTGAGTGAGGAGAGAGGGATTAGACTGTGTGGGGAGTGAGTGTGGAGAGTGGGATTAGACTGGGTGGGGTGTGAGTGTGGAGAGTGGGATTAGTCTGGGTGGGGAGTGAGTGTGGAGAGAGGGATTAGACTGGGTGGGGAGTGAGTGAGGAGAGAGGGATTAGACTGGGTGGGGAGTGAGTGAGGAGAGAGGAATTAGACTGGGTGGGGTGTGAGTGTGGAGAGTGGGATTAGACTGAGTGGGGAGTGAGTGAGGAGAGTGGGATTAGACTGGGTGGGGTGTGAGTGTGGAGAGTGGGATTTGACTGGGTGGGGAGTGAGTGTGGAGAGTGGGATTAGACTGGGTGGGGAGTGTGAGGAGAGAGGGATTAGACTGGGTGGGGAGTGAGTGAGGAGAGAGGGATTAGACTGGGTGGGGAGTGAGTGAGGAGAGTGGGATTAGACTGGTGGGGAGTGAGTGAGGAGAGAGGGATTAGACTGGGTGGGGTGTGAGTGAGGAGAGAGGGATTAGACTGGGTGGGGAGTGAGTGAGGAGAGAGGGATTAGACTGGGTGGGGAGTGAGTGAGGAGAGAGGGATTAGACTGGGTGGGGTGTGAGTGAGGAGAGAGGGATTAGACTGGGTGGGGTGTGAGTGAGGAGAGAGGGATTAGACTGGGTGGGGAGTGAGTGAGGAGAGAGGGATTAGACTGGGTGGGGTGTGAGTGAGGAGAGAGGGATTAGACTGGGTGGGGTGTGAGTGAGGAGAGAGGGATTAGACTGGGTGGGGAGTGAGTGTGGAGAGACGGATTAGACTGGGTGGGGAGTGAGTGAGGAGAGAGGGATTAGTCTGGGTGGGGAGTGAGTGAGGAGAGAGTGATTAGACTGGGTGGGGAGTGAGTGATGAGAGAGTTATTAGACTGGGTGGGGTGTGAGTGAGGAGAGAGGGATTAGACTGGGTGGGGAGTGAGTGAGGAGAGAGGGATTAGACTGGGTGGGGAGTGAGTGAGGGGAGAGAAATTAGACTGGGTGGGAAGTGAGTGAGGGCAGAGGGATTAGACTGGGTGGGGATTGAGTGAGGAGAGGGATTAGACAGGGTGGGGAGTGAGTTTGGAGAGTGGGTTTTTACTGGGTGGGGAGTGAGTGAGCAGAGAGGGATTAGACTGGGTGGGGAGTGCGTGAGGAGAGAGGGATTATACAGGGTGGGGAGTGAGTTTGGAGAGTGGGTTTTTACTGGGTGGGGAGTGAGTGAGCAGAGAGGGATTAGACTGGGTGGGGAGTGAGTGAGGGGAGAGGGAGTAGACTGGGAGGGAGTGAGTGAGGACAGAGGGATTAGACTGGGTGGGGAGTGAGTGAGTTGAGTGGGATTAGACTGGGTGGGGAGTGAGTGAGGAGAGAGGGATTACACTGGGTGGGGAGTGAGTGAGGAGAGTGGGATTAGACTGGGTGGGGAGTGAATGAGGAGAGAGGGATTAGACTGGGTGGGGAGTGAGGAGAGAGGGATTAGACTGGGTGGGGAGTGAGGAGAGAGGGATTAGACTGGGTGGGGAGTGAGTGTGGAGAGAGGGAATAGACTGGGTGTGGAGTGAGGAGAGAAGGATTAGACTGGGTGGGGAGTGAGTGAGGAGAGAGGAATTAGACTGGGTGAGGAGTGAGTGAGGGGAGAGGGATTAGACTGGGTGGGGAGTGAGTGTGGAGAGTGGGATTAGACTGGGTGGGGAGTGAGTGAGGAGAGAGGGATTAGACTGGGTGGGGAGTGAGTGAGGAGAGTGCGATTAGACTGGGTGGGGAGTGAGTGAGGAGAGAGGGATTAGACTGGGTGGGGAGTGAGGAGAGAGGGATTAGACTGGGTGGGGAGTGAGTGAGGAGATAGGGATTAGACTGGGTGGGGAGTGAGTGAGGAGAGAGGGATTAGACTGGGTGGGGTGTGAGTGAGGAGAATGGGATTAGACTGGGTGGGGAGTGAGTGAGGAGAGAGGGATTAGACTGGGTGGGGTGTGAGTGAGGAGAATGGGATTAGACTGGGTGGGGAGTGAGTGAGGAGAGTGGGATTAGACTGGGTGGGGAGTGAGTGAGGAGAGAGGGATTAGACTGGGTGGGGAGTGAGTGAGGAGAGAGGGATTAGACTGGGTGGGGAGTGAGTGAGGAGAGTGGGATTAGACTGGGTGGGGAGTGAGTGAGGAGAGAGGGATTCGACTGGGTGGGGAGTGAGTGAGGAGAGAGGGATTAGACTGGGTGGGGAGTGAGTGAGGAGAGTGGGATTAGACTGGGTGGGGAGTGAGGAGAGAGGGATTAGACTGGGTGGGGAGTGAGTGAGGAGAGAGGAATTAGACTGGGTGAGGAGTGAGTGAGGGGAGAGGGATTAGACTGGGTGGGGAGTGAGTGTGGAGAGTGGGATTAGACTGGGTGGGGAGTGAGTGAGGAGAGAGGGATTAGACTGGGTGGGGAGTGAGTGAGGAGAGTGCGATTAGACTGGGTGGGGAGTGAGTGAGGAGAGAGGGATTAGACTGGGTGGGGAGTGAGTGAGGAGAGGGATTAGACTGGGTGGGGAGTGAGGAGAGAGGGATTAGACTGGGTGGGGAGTGAGTGAGGAGAGTGCGATTAGACTGGGTGGGGAGTGAGTGAGGAGAGAGGGATTAGACTGGGTGGGGAGTGAGTGAGGAGAGGGATTAGACTGGGTGGGGAGTGAGTGAGGGGAGAGGGATTAGACTGGGTGGGAAGTGAGTGAGGAGAGTGGGATTAGACTGGGTGGGGAGTGAGTGAGGAGAGAGGGATTAGACTGGGTGGGGAGTGAGTGAGGAGAGAGGGATTAGACTGGGTGGGGAGTGAGTGAGGAGAGAGGGATTAGACTGGGTGGGGAGTGAGTGAGGGGAGAGGGATTAGACTGGGTGGGGAGTGACTGAGGAGAGAGGGATTAGACTGGGTGGGGAGTGAGTGAGGGGAGAGGGATTAGACTGGGTGGGGAGTGAGTGAGGAGAGAGGGATTAGACTGGGTGGGGAGTGAGTGAGGAGAGAGGGAATAGACTGGTGGGGAGTGAGTGAGGAGAGAGGGAATAGACTGGGTGGGGAGTGAGTGTGGAGAGAGGGAATAGACTGGGTGGGGAGTGAGTGAGGAGAGTGGGATTAGACTGGTGGGGATTGAGTGAGGAGAGAGGGATTAGACTGGGTGGGGAGTGAGTGAGGAGAGAGGGATTAGACTGGGTGTGGAGTGAGTGAGGAGAGAGGGATTAGACTGTGTGGGGAGTGAGTGTGGAGAGTGGGATTAGACTGGGTGGGGTGTGAGTGTGGAGAGTGGGATTAGTCTGGGTGGGGAGTGAGTGTGGAGAGAGGGATTAGACTGGGTGGGGAGTGAGTGAGGAGAGAGGGATTAGACTGGGTGGGGAGTGAGTGAGGAGAGAGGAATTAGACTGGGTGGGGTGTGAGTGTGGAGAGTGGGATTAGACTGAGTGGGGAGTGAGTGAGGAGAGTGGGATTAGACTGGGTGGGGAGTGAGTGAGGAGAGTGGGATTAGACTGGGTGGGGAGTGAGTGTGGAGAGTGGGATTAGACTGGGTGGGGAGTGAGTGAGGAGAGTGGGATTAGACTGGGTGGGGAGTGAGTGAGGGGACAGGGATTAGACTAGGTGGGGAGTGAGTGAGGAGAGAGGGATTAGACTGGGTGGGGAGTGAATGAGGAGAGAGGGATTAGACTGGGTGGGGAGTGAGTGAGGAGAGAGGGATTAGACTGGGTGGGGAGTGAGTGAGGAGAGAGGGATTAGACTGGGTGGGGAGTGAGTGAGGGCAGAGGGATTAGACTGGGTGGGGAGTGAGTGAGGAGAATGGGATGGGACTGGGTGGGGAGTGAGTGAGGGGAGAGGGATTAGACTGGGTGGGGAGTGAGTGAGGAGAGGGATTAGACTGGGTGGGGAGTGAGTGAGGGGACAGGGATTAGACTGGGTGGGGAGTGAGTGAGGAGAGAGGGATTAGACTGGGTGGGGAGTGAGTGAGGAGGGAGTTATTAGACAGGATAGGGAGTGAGTGAGGAGAGAGGGATTAGACTGGGTGGGGAGTGAGTGAGGAGAGGGATTAGACTGGGTGGGGAGTGAGTGAGGAGAGAGGGATTAGACTGGGTGGGGAGTGAGTGAGGAGAGAGGGATTAGACTGTGTGGGGAGTGAGTGAGGAGAGAGGGATTAGACTGGGTGGGGAGTGAGTGAGGAGGGAGGGATTAGACTGGGTGGGGAGTGAGTGAGGAGAGAGGGATTAGACTGGGTGGGGAGTGAGTGAGGGGAGAGGGATTAGACTGGGTGGGGAGTGAGTGAGGAGAGAGGGATTAGACTGGGTGGGGAGTGAGTGAGGAGAGAGGGATTAGACTGGGTGGGGAGTGAGTGAGGAGAGTGGGATTAGACTGGGTGGGGAGTGAGTGAGGAGAGTGGGATTAGATTGTGTGGGGAGTGAGTGAGGAGAGAGGGATTAGACTGGGTGGGGAGTGAGTGAGGAGAGTGGGATTAGACTGGGTGGGGAGTGAGTGAGGAGAGAGGGATTAGACTGGGTGGGGAGTGAGTGAGGAGAGTGGGATTAGACTGGGTGGGGAGTGAGTGAGGAGAGTGGGATTAGACTGGGTGGGGAGTGAGGATGGGCAGTGGGATTAGACTGGGTGGGGAGTGAGTGTGGAGCGTGGGATTAGACTGGATGGGGAGTGAGTGAGGAGAGTGGGATTAGAGTGGGTGGGGAGTGAGTGTGGAGAGTGGGATTAGACTGGGTGGGGAGTGAGTGAGGAGAATGGGATTAGACTGGGTGGTGAGTGAGTGAGGGGAGAGGGATCCGACTGGGTGGGGAGTGAGTGTGGAGAGTGGGATTAGACTGGGTGTGGAGTGAGTGAGGAGAGTGGGATTAGACTGGGTGGTGAGTGAGGGAGGAGAGAGGGATTAGACTGGGAGTGAGTGAGTGAGGAGGGAGTTATTAGACAGGATGGGGAGTGAGGGAGGAGAGAGGGATTAGACTGGGTGGGGAGTGAGTGAGGATGGGCAGTGGGATTAGACTGGGTGGGGAGTGAGGAGAGAGGGAATAGACTGGGTGGTGAGTGAGTGAGGAGAGTGGGATTAGACTGGGTGGGGAGTGAGTGAGGAGAGAGGGATTAGACTGGGTGGGGAGTGAGTGAGGAGAGAGGGATTAGACTGTGTGGGGAGTGAGTGAGGAGAGAGGGATTAGACTGGGTGGGGATTGAGTGAGGAGAGAGGGATTAGACTGGGTGGGGAGTGAGTGAGGGGAGAGGGATTAGACTGGGTGGGGAGTGAGTGAGGAGAGTGGGATTAGACTGGGTGGGGAGTGAGTGAGGAGAGAGGGATTAGACTGGGTGGGGAGTGAGTGAGGAGAGAGGGATTAGACTGGGTGGGGAGTGAGTGAGGAGAGAGGGATTAGACTGGGTGGGGAGTGAGTGAGGGGAGAGGGATTAGACTGGGTGGGGAGTGAGTGAGGAGAGAGGGATTAGACTGGGTGGGGAGTGAGTGAGGGGAGAGGGATTAGACTGGGTGGGGAGTGAGTGAGGAGAGAGGGATTAGACTGGGTGGGGAGTGAGTGAGGAGAGAGGGAATAGACTGGTGGGGAGTGAGTGAGGAGAGAGGGAATAGACTGGGTGGGGAGTGAGTGTGGAGAGAGGGAATAGACTGGGTGGGGAGTGAGTGAGGAGAGTGGGATTAGACTGGTGGGGAGTGAGTGAGGAGAGAGGGATTAGACTGGGTGGGGAGTGAGTGAGGAGAGAGGGATTAGACTGGGTGTGGAGTGAGTGAGGAGAGAGGGATTAGACTGTGTGGGGAGTGAGTGTGGAGAGTGGGATTAGACTGGGTGGGGTGTGAGTGTGGAGAGTGGGATTAGTCTGGGTGGGGAGTGAGTGTGGAGAGAGGGATTAGACTGGGTGGGGAGTGAGTGAGGAGAGAGGGATTAGACTGGGTGGGGAGTGAGTGAGGAGAGAGGAATTAGACTGGGTGGGGTGTGAGTGTGGAGAGTGGGATTAGACTGAGTGGGGAGTGAGTGAGGAGAGTGGGATTAGACTGGGTGGGGTGTGAGTGTGGAGAGTGGGATTAGACTGGGTGGGGAGTGAGTGTGGAGAGTGGGATTAGACTGGGTGGGGAGTGTGAGGAGAGAGGGATTAGACTGGGTGGGGAGTGAGTGAGGAGAGAGGGATTAGACTGGGTGGGGAGTGAGTGAGGAGAGTGGGATTAGACTGGTGGGGAGTGAGTGAGGAGAGAGGGATTAGACTGGGTGGGGTGTGAGTGAGGAGAGAGGGATTAGACTGGGTGGGGAGTGAGTGAGGAGAGAGGGATTAGACTGGGTGGGGAGTGAGTGAGGAGAGAGGGATTAGACTGGGTGGGGTGTGAGTGAGGAGAGAGGGATTAGACTGGGTGGGGTGTGAGTGAGGAGAGAGGGATTAGACTGGGTGGGGAGTGAGTGAGGAGAGAGGGATTAGACTGGGTGGGGTGTGAGTGAGGAGAGAGGGATTAGACTGGGTGGGGTGTGAGTGAGGAGAGAGGGATTAGACTGGGTGGGGAGTGAGTGTGGAGAGACGGATTAGACTGGGTGGGGAGTGAGTGAGGAGAGAGGGATTAGTCTGGGTGGGGAGTGAGTGAGGAGAGAGGGATTAGACTGGGTGGGGAGTGAGTGATGAGAGAGTTATTAGACTGGGTGGGGTGTGAGTGAGGAGAGAGGGATTAGACTGGGTGGGGAGTGAGTGAGGAGAGAGGGATTAGACTGGGTGGGGAGTGAGTGAGGGGAGAGAAATTAGACTGGGTGGGAAGTGAGTGAGGGCAGAGGGATTAGACTGGGTGGGGATTGAGTGAGGAGAGGGATTAGACAGGGTGGGGAGTGAGTTTGGAGAGTGGGTTTTTACTGGGTGGGGAGTGAGTGAGCAGAGAGGGATTAGACTGGGTGGGGAGTGAGTGAGGAGAGAGGGATTAGACAGGGTGGGGAGTGAGTTTGGAGAGTGGGTTTTTACTGGGTGGGGAGTGAGTGAGCAGAGAGGGATTAGACTGGGTGGGGAGTGAGTGAGGGGAGAGGGAGTAGACTGGGAGGGAGTGAGTGAGGACAGAGGGATTAGACTGGGTGGGGAGTGAGTGAGTTGAGTGGGATTAGACTGGGTGGGGAGTGAGTGAGGAGAGAGGGATTAGACTGGGTGGGGAGTGAGTGAGGAGAGTGGGATTAGACTGGGTGGGGAGTGAATGAGGAGAGAGGGATTAGACTGGGTGGGGAGTGAGGAGAGAGGGATTAGACTGGGTGGGGAGTGAGGAGAGAGGGATTAGACTGGGTGGGGAGTGAGTGTGGAGAGAGGGAATAGACTGGGTGTGGAGTGAGGAGAGAAGGATTAGACTGGGTGGGGAGTGAGTGAGGAGAGAGGAATTAGACTGGGTGAGGAGTGAGTGAGGGGAGAGGGATTAGACTGGGTGGGGAGTGAGTGTGGAGAGTGGGATTAGACTGGGTGGGGAGTGAGTGAGGAGAGAGGGATTAGACTGGGTGGGGAGTGAGTGAGGAGAGTGCGATTAGACTGGGTGGGGAGTGAGTGATGAGAGAGGGATTAGACTGGGTGGGGAGTGAGGAGAGAGGGATTAGACTGGGTGGGGAGTGAGTGAGGAGATAGGGATTAGACTGGGTGGGGAGTGAGTGAGGAGAGAGGGATTAGACTGGGTGGGGTGTGAGTGAGGAGAATGGGATTAGACTGGGTGGGGAGTGAGTGAGGAGAGAGGGATTAGACTGGGTGGGGTGTGAGTGAGGAGAATGGGATTAGACTGGGTGGGGAGTGAGTGAGGAGAGTGGGATTAGACTGGGTGGGGAGTGAGTGAGGAGAGAGGGATTAGACTGGGTGGGGAGTGAGTGAGGAGAGAGGGATTAGACTGGGTGGGGAGTGAGTGAGGAGAGTGGGATTAGACTGGGTGGGGAGTGAGTGAGGAGAGAGGGATTAGACTGGGTGGGGAGTGAGTGAGGAGAGAGGGATTAGACTGGGTGGGGAGTGAGTGAGGAGAGTGGGATTAGACTGGGTGGGGAGTGAGGAGAGAGGGATTAGACTGGGTGGGGAGTGAGTGAGGAGAGAGGAATTAGACTGGGTGAGGAGTGAGTGAGGGGAGAGGGATTAGACTGGGTGGGGAGTGAGTGTGGAGAGTGGGATTAGACTGGGTGGGGAGTGAGTGAGGAGAGCGGGATTAGACTGGGTGGGGAGTGAGTGAGGAGAGTGCGATTAGACTGGGTGGGGAGTGAGTGAGGAGAGAGGGATTAGACTGGGTGGGGAGTGAGTGAGGAGAGGGATTAGACTGGGTGGGGAGTGAGGAGAGAGGGATTAGACTGGGTGGGGAGTGAGTGAGGAGAGTGCGATTAGACTGGGTGGGGAGTGAGTGAGGAGAGAGGGATTAGACTGGGTGGGGAGTGAGTGAGGAGAGGGATTAGACTGGGTGGGGAGTGAAGAGAGAGGGATTAGACTGGGTGGGGAGTGAGTGAGGAGAGAGGGATTAGACTGGGTGGGGAGTGAGTGAGGAGAGTCGGATTAGACTGGGTGGGGAGTGAGTGAGGAGAGAGGGATTAGACTGGGTGGGGACTGAGTGAGGAGAGAGGGATTAGACTGGGTGGGGAGTGAGTGAGGAGAGTGGGATTAGACTGGGTGGGGAGTGAGTGAGGAGGGAGTTATTAGACAGGATAGGGAGTGAGTGAGGAGAGAGGGATTAGACTGGGTGGGGAGTGAGTGAGGAGAGGGATTAGACTGGGTGGGGAGTGAGTGAGGAGAGAGGGATTAGACTGGGTGGGGAGTGAGTGAGGAGAGAGGGATTAGACTGTGTGGGGAGTGAGTGAGGAGAGAGGGATTAGACTGGGTGGGGAGTGAGTGAGGAGGGAGGGATTAGACTGGGTGGGGAGTGAGTGAGGAGAGAGGGATTAGACTGGGTGGGGAGTGAGTGAGGGGAGAGGGATTAGACTGGGTGGGGAGTGAGTGAGGAGAGAGGGATTAGACTGGGTGGGGAGTGAGTGAGGAGAGAGGGATTAGACTGGGTGGGGAGTGAGTGAGGAGAGTGGGATTAGACTGGGTGGGGAGTGAGTGAGGAGAGTGGGATTAGATTGTGTGGGGAGTGAGTGAGGAGAGAGGGATTAGACTGGGTGGGGAGTGAGTGAGGAGAGTGGGATTAGACTGGGTGGGGAGTGAGTGAGGAGAGAGGGATTAGACTGGGTGGGGAGTGAGTGAGGAGAGTGGGATTAGACTGGGTGGGGAGTGAGTGAGGAGAGTGGGATTAGACTGGGTGGGGAGTGAGGATGGGCAGTGGGATTAGACTGGGTGGGGAGTGAGTGTGGAGCGTGGGATTAGACTGGATGGGGAGTGAGTGAGGAGAGTGGGATTAGAGTGGGTGGGGAGTGAGTGTGGAGAGTGGGATTAGACTGGGTGGGGAGTGAGTGAGGAGAGTGGGATTAGACTGGGTGGTGAGTGAGTGAGGGGAGAGGGATTCGACTGGGTGGGGAGTGAGTGTGGAGAGTGGGATTAGACTGGGTGTGGAGTGAGTGAGGAGAGTGGGATTAGACTGGGTGGTGAGTGAGGGAGGAGAGAGGGATTAGACTGGGAGTGAGTGAGTGAGGAGGGAGTTATTAGACAGGATGGGGAGTGAGGGAGGAGAGAGGGATTAGACTGGGTGGGGAGTGAGTGAGGATGGGCAGTGGGATTAGACTGGGTGGGGAGTGAGGAGAGAGGGAATAGACTGGGTGGTGAGTGAGTGAGGAGAGTGGGATTAGACTGGGTGGGGAGTGAGTGAGGAGAGAGGGATTAGACTGGGTGGGGAGTGAGTGAGGAGAGAGGGATTAGACTGTGTGGGGAGTGAGTGAGGAGAGAGGGATTAGACTGGGTGGGGATTGAGTGAGGAGAGAGGGATTAGACTGGGTGGGGAGTGAGTGAGGGGAGAGGGATTAGACTGGGTGGGGAGTGAGTGAGGAGAGTGGGATTAGACTGGGTGGGGAGTGAGTGAGGAGAGAGGGATTAGACTGGGTGGGGAGTGAGTGAGGAGAGAGGGATTAGACTGGGTGGGGAGTGAGTGAGGAGAGAGGGATTAGACTGGGTGGGGAGTGAGTGAGGGGAGAGGGATTAGACTGGGTGGGGAGTGAGTGAGGAGAGAGGGATTAGACTGGGTGGGGAGTGAGTGAGGGGAGAGGGATTAGACTGGGTGGGGAGTGAGTGAGGAGAGAGGGATTAGACTGGGTGGGGAGTGAGTGAGGAGAGAGGGAATAGACTGGTGGGGAGTGAGTGAGGAGAGAGGGAATAGACTGGGTGGGGAGTGAGTGTGGAGAGAGGGAATAGACTGGGTGGGGAGTGAGTGAGGAGAGTGGGATTAGACTGGTGGGGAGTGAGTGAGGAGAGAGGGATTAGACTGGGTGGGGAGTGAGTGAGGAGAGAGGGATTAGACTGTGTGGGGAGTGAGTGTGGAGAGTGGGATTAGACTGGGTGGGGTGTGAGTGTGGAGAGTGGGATTAGTCTGGGTGGGGAGTGAGTGTGGAGAGAGGGATTAGACTGGGTGGGGAGTGAGTGAGGAGAGAGGGATTAGACTGGGTGGGGAGTGAGTGAGGAGAGAGGAATTAGACTGGGTGGGGTGTGAGTGTGGAGAGTGGGATTAGACTGAGTGGGGAGTGAGTGAGGAGAGTGGGATTAGACTGGGTGGGGTGTGAGTGTGGAGAGTGGGATTAGACTGGGTGGGGAGTGAGTGTGGAGAGTGGGATTAGACTGGGTGGGGAGTGTGAGGAGAGAGGGATTAGACTGGGTGGGGAGTGAGTGAGGAGAGAGGGATTAGACTGGGTGGGGAGTGAGTGAGGAGAGTGGGATTAGACTGGTGGGGAGTGAGTGAGGAGAGAGGGATTAGACTGGGTGGGGTGTGAGTGAGGAGAGAGGGATTAGACTGGGTGGGGAGTGAGTGAGGAGAGAGGGATTAGACTGGGTGGGGAGTGAGTGAGGAGAGAGGGATTAGACTGGGTGGGGTGTGAGTGAGGAGAGAGGGATTAGACTGGGTGGGGTGTGAGTGAGGAGAGAGGGATTAGACTGGGTGGGGAGTGAGTGAGGAGAGAGGGATTAGACTGGGTGGGGTGTGAGTGAGGAGAGAGGGATTAGACTGGGTGGGGTGTGAGTGAGGAGAGAGGGATTAGACTGGGTGGGGAGTGAGTGTGGAGAGACGGATTAGACTGGGTGGGGAGTGAGTGAGGAGAGAGGGATTAGTCTGGGTGGGGAGTGAGTGAGGAGAGAGGGATTAGACTGGGTGGGGAGTGAGTGATGAGAGAGTTATTAGACTGGGTGGGGTGTGAGTGAGGAGAGAGGGATTAGACTGGGTGGGGAGTGAGTGAGGAGAGAGGGATTAGACTGGGTGGGGAGTGAATGAGGGGAGAGAAATTAGACTGGGTGGGAAGTGAGTGAGGGCAGAGGGATTAGACTGGGTGGGGATTGAGTGAGGAGAGGGATTAGACAGGGTGGGGAGTGAGTTTGGAGAGTGGGTTTTTACTGGGTGGGGTGTGAGTGAGCAGAGAGGGATTAGACTGGGTGGGGAGTGAGTGAGGAGAGAGGGATTAGACAGGGTGGGGAGTGAGTTTGGAGAGTGGGTTTTTACTGGGTGGGGAGTGAG
The DNA here is from genome assembly GCA_026770705.1 of Isurus oxyrinchus. Taxonomy (NCBI): domain Eukaryota; kingdom Metazoa; phylum Chordata; class Chondrichthyes; order Lamniformes; family Lamnidae; genus Isurus; species Isurus oxyrinchus. The sequence continues at coordinate 12,302 of JANJGN010003738.1, read as the reverse complement.
TGAGCAGAGAGGGATTAGACTGGGTGGGGAGTGAGTGAGGGGAGAGGGAGTAGACTGGGAGGGAGTGAGTGAGGAGAGAGTGATTAGACTGGGTGGGGAGTGAGTGAGTTGAGTGGGATTAGACTGGGTGGGGAGTGAGTGAGGAGAGAGGGATTAGACTGGGTGGGGAGTGAGTGAGGAGAGTGGGATTAGACTGGGTGGGGAGTGAATGAGGAGAGAGGGATTAGACTGGGTGGGGAGTGAGGAGAGAGGGATTAGACTGGGTGGGGAGTGAGGAGAGAGGGATTAGACTGGGTGGGGAGTGAGTGTGGAGAGAGGGAATAGACTGGGTGTGGAGTGAGGAGAGAAGGATTAGACTGGGTGGGGAGTGAGTGAGGAGAGAGGAATTAGACTGGGTGAGGAGTGAGTGAGGGGAGAGGGATTAGACTGGGTGGGGAGTGAGTGTGGAGAGTGGGATTAGACTGGGTGGGGAGTGAGTGAGGAGAGAGGGATTAGACTGGGTGGGGAGTGAGTGAGGAGAGTGCGATTAGACTGGGTGGGGAGTGAGTGAGGAGAGAGGGATTAGACTGGGTGGGGAGTGAGGAGAGAGGGATTAGACTGGGTGGGGAGTGAGTGAGGAGATAGGGATTAGACTGGGTGGGGAGTGAGTGAGGAGAGAGGGATTAGACTGGGTGGGGTGTGAGTGAGGAGAATGGGATTAGACTGGGTGGGGAGTGAGAGAGGAGAATGGGATTAGACTGGGTGGGGAGTGAGTGAGGAGAGTGGGATTAGACTGGGTGGGGAGTGAGTGAGGAGAGAGGGATTAGACTGGGTGGGGAGTGAGTGAGGAGAGAGGGATTAGACTGGGTGGGGAGTGAGTGAGGAGAGTGGGATTAGACTGGGTGGGGAGTGAGTGAGGAGAGAGGGATTAGACTGGGTGGGGAGTGAGTGAGGAGAGAGGGATTAGACTGGGTGGGGAGTGAGTGAGGAGAGTGGGATTAGACTGGGTGGGGAGTGAGGAGAGAGGGATTAGACTGGGTGGGGAGTGAGTGAGGAGAGAGGAATTAGACTGGGTGAGGAGTGAGTGAGGGGAGAGGGATTAGACTGGGTGGGGAGTGAGTGTGGAGAGTGGGATTAGACTGGGTGGGGAGTGAGTGAGGAGAGAGGGATTAGACTGGGTGGGGAGTGAGGATGGGCAGTGGGATCAGACTGGGTGGGGAGTGAGTGTGGAGCGTGGGATTAGACTGGATGGGGAGTGAGTGAGGAGAGTGGGATTAGAGTGGGTGGGGAGTGAGTGTGGAGAGTGGGATTAGACTGGGTGGGGAGTGAGTGAGGAGAGTGGGATTAGACTGGGTGGTGAGTGAGTGAAGGGAGAGGGATTCGACTGGGTGGGGAGTGAGTGTGGAGAGTGGGATTAGACTGGGTGTGGAGTGAGTGAGGAGAGTGGGATTAGACTGGGTGGTGAGTGAGGGAGGAGAGAGGGATTAGACTGGGAGTGAGTGAGTGAGGAGGGAGTTATTAGACAGGATGGGGAGTGAGGGAGGAGAGAGGGATTAGACTGGGTGGGGAGTGAGTGAGGATGGGCAGTGGGATTAGACTGGGTGGGGAGTGAGGAGAGAGGGAATAGACTGGGTGGTGAGTGAGTGAGGAGAGTGGGATTAGACTGGGTGGGGAGTGAGTGAGGAGAGAGGGATTAGACTGGGTGGGGAGTGAGTGAGGAGAGAGGGATTAGACTGTGTGGGGAGTGAGTGAGGAGAGAGGGATTAGACTGGGTGGGGATTGAGTGAGGAGAGAGGGATTAGACTGGGTGGGGAGTGAGTGAGGGGAGAGGGATTAGACTGGGTGGGGACTGAGTGAGGAGAGTGGGATTAGACTGGGTGGGGAGTGAGTGAGGAGAGAGGGATTAGACTGGGTGGGGAGTGAGTGAGGAGAGAGGGATTAGACTGGGTGGGGAGTGAGTGAGGAGAGAGGGATTAGACTGGGTGGGGAGTGAGTGAGGGGAGAGGGATTAGACTGGGTGGGGAGTGAGTGAGGAGAGAGGGATTAGACTGGGTGGGGAGTGAGTGAGGGGAGAGGGATTAGACTGGGTGGGGAGTGAGTGAGGAGAGAGGGATTAGACTGGGTGGGGAGTGAGTGAGGAGAGAGGGAACAGACTGGTGGGGAGTGAGTGAGGAGAGAGGGAATAGACTGGGTGGGGAGTGAGTGTGGAGAGAGGGAATAGACTGGGTGGGGAGTGAGTGAGGAGAGTGGGATTAGACTGGTGGGGAGTGAGTGAGGAGAGAGGGATTAGACTGGGTGGGGAGTGAGTGAGGAGAGAGGGATTAGACTGGGTGTGGAGTGAGTGAGGAGAGAGGGATTAGACTGTGTGAGGAGTGAGTGTGGAGAGTGGGATTAGACTGGGTGGGGTGTGAGTGTGGAGAGTGGGATTAGTCTGGGTGGGGAGTGAGTGTGGAGAGAGGGATTAGACTGGGTGGGGAGTGAGTGAGGAGAGAGGGATTAGACTGGGTGGGGAGTGAGTGAGGAGAGAGGAATTAGACTGGGTGGGGTGTGAGTGTGGAGAGTGGGATTAGACTGAGTGGGGAGTGAGTGAGGAGAGTGGGATTAGACTGGGTGGGGTGTGAGTGTGGAGAGTGGGATTAGACTGGGTGGGGAGTGAGTGTGGAGAGTGGGATTAGACTGGGTGGGGAGTGTGAGGAGAGAGGGATTAGACTGGGTGGGGAGTGAGTGAGGAGAGAGGGATTAGACTGGGTGGGGAGTGAGTGAGGAGAGTGGGATTAGACTGGTGGGGAGTGAGTGAGGAGAGAGGGATTAGACTGGGTGGGGAGTGAGTGAGGGGAGAGAAATTAGACTGGGTGGGAAGTGAGTGAGGGCAGAGGGATTAGACTGGGTGGGGATTGAGTGAGGAGAGGGATTAGACAGGGTGGGGAGTGAGTTTGGAGAGTGGGTTTTTACTGGGTGGGGAGTGAGTGAGCAGAGAGGGATTAGACTGGGTGGGGAGTGAGTGAGGAGAGAGGGATTAGACAGGGTGGGGAGTGAGTTTGGAGAGTGGGTTTTTACTGGGTGGGGAGTGAGTGAGCAGAGAGGGATTAGACTGGGTGGGGAGTGAGTGAGGGGAGAGGGAGTAGACTGGGAGGGAGTGAGTGAGGACAGAGGGATTAGACTGGGTGGGGAGTGAGTGAGTTGAGTGGGATTAGACTGGGTGGGGAGTGAGTGAGGAGAGAGGGATTAGACTGGGTGGGGAGTGAGTGAGGAGAGTGGGATTAGACTGGGTGGGGAGTGAATGAGGAGAGAGGGATTAGACTGGGTGGGGAGTGAGGAGAGAGGGATTAGACTGGGTGGGGAGTGAGGAGAGAGGGATTAGACTGGGTGGGGAGTGAGTGTGGAGAGAGGGAATAGACTGGGTGTGGAGTGAGGAGAGAAGGATTAGACTGGGTGGGGAGTGAGTGAGGAGAGAGGAATTAGACTGGGTGAGGAGTGAGTGAGGGGAGAGGGATTAGACTGGGTGGGGAGTGAGTGTGGAGAGTGGGATTAGACTGGGTGGGGAGTGAGTGAGGAGAGAGGGATTAGACTGGGTGGGGAGTGAGTGAGGAGAGTGCGATTAGACTGGGTGGGGAGTGAGTGATGAGAGAGGGATTAGACTGGGTGGGGAGTGAGGAGAGAGGGATTAGACTGGGTGGGGAGTGAGTGAGGAGATAGGGATTAGACTGGGTGGGGAGTGAGTGAGGAGAGAGGGATTAGACTGGGTGGGGTGTGAGTGAGGAGAATGGGATTAGACTGGGTGGGGAGTGAGTGAGGAGAGAGGGATTAGACTGGGTGGGGTGTGAGTGAGGAGAATGGGATTAGACTGGGTGGGGAGTGAGTGAGGAGAGTGGGATTAGACTGGGTGGGGAGTGAGTGAGGAGAGAGGGATTAGACTGGGTGGGGAGTGAGTGAGGAGAGAGGGATTAGACTGGGTGGGGAGTGAGTGAGGAGAGTGGGATTAGACTGGGTGGGGAGTGAGTGAGGAGAGAGGGATTAGACTGGGTGGGGAGTGAGTGAGGAGAGAGGGATTAGACTGGGTGGGGAGTGAGTGAGGAGAGTGGGATTAGACTGGGTGGGGAGTGAGGAGAGAGGGATTAGACTGGGTGGGGAGTGAGTGAGGAGAGAGGAATTAGACTGGGTGAGGAGTGAGTGAGGGGAGAGGGATTAGACTGGGTGGGGAGTGAGTGTGGAGAGTGGGATTAGACTGGGTGGGGAGTGAGTGAGGAGAGCGGGATTAGACTGGGTGGGGAGTGAGTGAGGAGAGTGCGATTAGACTGGGTGGGGAGTGAGTGAGGAGAGAGGGATTAGACTGGGTGGGGAGTGAGTGAGGAGAGGGATTACACTGGGTGGGGAGTGAGGAGAGAGGGATTAGACTGGGTGGGGAGTGAGTGAGGAGAGTGCGATTAGACTGGGTGGGGAGTGAGTGAGGAGAGAGGGATTAGACTGGGTGGGGAGTGAGTGAGGAGAGGGATTAGACTGGGTGGGGAGTGAAGAGAGAGGGATTAGACTGGGTGGGGAGTGAGTGAGGAGAGAGGGATTAGACTGGGTGGGGAGTGAGTGAGGAGAGTCGGATTAGACTGGGTGGGGAGTGAGTGAGGAGAGAGGGATTAGACTGGGTGGGGACTGAGTGAGGAGAGAGGGATTAGACTGGGTGGGGAGTGAGTGAGGAGAGTGGGATTAGACTGGGTGGGGAGTGAGTGAGGAGGGAGTTATTAGACAGGATAGGGAGTGAGTGAGGAGAGAGGGATTAGACTGGGTGGGGAGTGAGTGAGGAGAGGGATTAGACTGGGTGGGGAGTGAGTGAGGAGAGAGGGATTAGACTGGGTGGGGAGTGAGTGAGGAGAGAGGGATTAGACTGTGTGGGGAGTGAGTGAGGAGAGAGGGATTAGACTGGGTGGGGAGTGAGTGAGGAGGGAGGGATTAGACTGGGTGGGGAGTGAGTGAGGAGAGAGGGATTAGACTGGGTGGGGAGTGAGTGAGGGGAGAGGGATTAGACTGGGTGGGGAGTGAGTGAGGAGAGAGGGATTAGACTGGGTGGGGAGTGAGTGAGGAGAGAGGGATTAGACTGGGTGGGGAGTGAGTGAGGAGAGTGGGATTAGACTGGGTGGGGAGTGAGTGAGGAGAGTGGGATTAGATTGTGTGGGGAGTGAGTGAGGAGAGAGGGATTAGACTGGGTGGGGAGTGAGTGAGGAGAGTGGGATTAGACTGGGTGGGGAGTGAGTGAGGAGAGAGGGATTAGACTGGGTGGGGAGTGAGTGAGGAGAGTGGGATTAGACTGGGTGGGGAGTGAGTGAGGAGAGTGGGATTAGACTGGGTGGGGAGTGAGGATGGGCAGTGGGATTAGACTGGGTGGGGAGTGAGTGTGGAGCGTGGGATTAGACTGGATGGGGAGTGAGTGAGGAGAGTGGGATTAGAGTGGGTGGGGAGTGAGTGTGGAGAGTGGGATTAGACTGGGTGGGGAGTGAGTGAGGAGAGTGGGATTAGACTGGGTGGTGAGTGAGTGAGGGGAGAGGGATTCGACTGGGTGGGGAGTGAGTGTGGAGAGTGGGATTAGACTGGGTGTGGAGTGAGTGAGGAGAGTGGGATTAGACTGGGTGGTGAGTGAGGGAGGAGAGAGGGATTAGACTGGGAGTGAGTGAGTGAGGAGGGAGTTATTAGACAGGATGGGGAGTGAGGGAGGAGAGAGGGATTAGACTGGGTGGGGAGTGAGTGAGGATGGGCAGTGGGATTAGACTGGGTGGGGAGTGAGGAGAGAGGGAATAGACTGGGTGGTGAGTGAGTGAGGAGAGTGGGATTAGACTGGGTGGGGAGTGAGTGAGGAGAGAGGGATTAGACTGGGTGGGGAGTGAGTGAGGAGAGAGGGATTAGACTGTGTGGGGAGTGAGTGAGGAGAGAGGGATTAGACTGGGTGGGGATTGAGTGAGGAGAGAGGGATTAGACTGGGTGGGGAGTGAGTGAGGGGAGAGGGATTAGACTGGGTGGGGAGTGAGTGAGGAGAGTGGGATTAGACTGGGTGGGGAGTGAGTGAGGAGAGAGGGATTAGACTGGGTGGGGAGTGAGTGAGGAGAGAGGGATTAGACTGGGTGGGGAGTGAGTGAGGAGAGAGGGATTAGACTGGGTGGGGAGTGAGTGAGGGGAGAGGGATTAGACTGGGTGGGGAGTGAGTGAGGAGAGAGGGATTAGACTGGGTGGGGAGTGAGTGAGGGGAGAGGGATTAGACTGGGTGGGGAGTGAGTGAGGAGAGAGGGATTAGACTGGGTGGGGAGTGAGTGAGGAGAGAGGGAATAGACTGGTGGGGAGTGAGTGAGGAGAGAGGGAATAGACTGGGTGGGGAGTGAGTGTGGAGAGAGGGAATAGACTGGGTGGGGAGTGAGTGAGGAGAGTGGGATTAGACTGGTGGGGAGTGAGTGAGGAGAGAGGGATTAGACTGGGTGGGGAGTGAGTGAGGAGAGAGGGATTAGACTGTGTGGGGAGTGAGTGTGGAGAGTGGGATTAGACTGGGTGGGGTGTGAGTGTGGAGAGTGGGATTAGTCTGGGTGGGGAGTGAGTGTGGAGAGAGGGATTAGACTGGGTGGGGAGTGAGTGAGGAGAGAGGGATTAGACTGGGTGGGGAGTGAGTGAGGAGAGAGGAATTAGACTGGGTGGGGTGTGAGTGTGGAGAGTGGGATTAGACTGAGTGGGGAGTGAGTGAGGAGAGTGGGATTAGACTGGGTGGGGTGTGAGTGTGGAGAGTGGGATTAGACTGGGTGGGGAGTGAGTGTGGAGAGTGGGATTAGACTGGGTGGGGAGTGTGAGGAGAGAGGGATTAGACTGGGTGGGGAGTGAGTGAGGAGAGAGGGATTAGACTGGGTGGGGAGTGAGTGAGGAGAGTGGGATTAGACTGGTGGGGAGTGAGTGAGGAGAGAGGGATTAGACTGGGTGGGGTGTGAGTGAGGAGAGAGGGATTAGACTGGGTGGGGAGTGAGTGAGGAGAGAGGGATTAGACTGGGTGGGGAGTGAGTGAGGAGAGAGGGATTAGACTGGGTGGGGTGTGAGTGAGGAGAGAGGGATTAGACTGGGTGGGGTGTGAGTGAGGAGAGAGGGATTAGACTGGGTGGGGAGTGAGTGAGGAGAGAGGGATTAGACTGGGTGGGGTGTGAGTGAGGAGAGAGGGATTAGACTGGGTGGGGTGTGAGTGAGGAGAGAGGGATTAGACTGGGTGGGGAGTGAGTGTGGAGAGACGGATTAGACTGGGTGGGGAGTGAGTGAGGAGAGAGGGATTAGTCTGGGTGGGGAGTGAGTGAGGAGAGAGGGATTAGACTGGGTGGGGAGTGAGTGATGAGAGAGTTATTAGACTGGGTGGGGTGTGAGTGAGGAGAGAGGGATTAGACTGGGTGGGGAGTGAGTGAGGAGAGAGGGATTAGACTGGGTGGGGAGTGAATGAGGGGAGAGAAATTAGACTGGGTGGGAAGTGAGTGAGGGCAGAGGGATTAGACTGGGTGGGGATTGAGTGAGGAGAGGGATTAGACAGGGTGGGGAGTGAGTTTGGAGAGTGGGTTTTTACTGGGTGGGGTGTGAGTGAGCAGAGAGGGATTAGACTGGGTGGGGAGTGAGTGAGGAGAGAGGGATTAGACAGGGTGGGGAGTGAGTTTGGAGAGTGGGTTTTTACTAGGTGGGGAGTGAGTGAGCAGAGAGGGATTAGACTGGGTGGGGAGTGAGTGAGGGGAGAGGGAGTAGACTGGGAGGGAGTGAGTGAGGAGAGAGTGATTAGACTGGGTGGGGAGTGAGTGAGTTGAGTGGGATTAGACTGGGTGGGGAGTGAGTGAGGAGAGAGCGATTAGACTGGGTGGGGAGTGAGTGAGGAGAGTGGGATTAGACTGGGTGGGGAGTGAATGAGGAGAGAGGGATTAGACTGGGTGGGGAGTGAGGAGAGAGGGATTAGACTGGGTGGGGAGTGAGGAGAGAGGGATTAGACTGGGTGGGGAGTGAGTGTGGAGAGAGGGAATAGACTGGGTGAGGAGTGAGGAGAGAAGGATTAGACTGGGTGGGGAGTGAGTGAGGAGAGAGGAATTAGACTGGGTGAGGAGTGAGTGAGGGGAGAGGGATTAGACTGGGTGGGGAGTGAGTGTGGAGAGTGGGATTAGACTGGGTGGGGAGTGAGTGAGGAGAGAGGGATTAGACTGGGTGGGGAGTGAGTGAGGAGAGTGCGATTAGACTGGGTGGGGAGTGAGTGAGGAGAGAGGGATTAGACTGGGTGGGGAGTGAGGAGAGAGGGATTAGACTGGGTGGGGAGTGAGTGAGGAGATAGGGATTAGACTGGGTGGGGAGTGAGTGAGGAGAGAGGGATTAGACTGGGTGGGGTGTGAGTGAGGAGAATGGGATTAGACTGGGTGGGGAGTGAGAGAGGAGAATGGGATTAGACTGGGTGGGGGAGTGAGTGAGGAGAGTGGGATTAGACTGGGTGGGGAGTGAGTGAGGAGAGAGGGATTAGACTGGGTGGGGGAGTGAGTGAGGAGAGAGGGATTAGACTGGGTGGGGAGTGAGTGAGGAGAGTGGGATTAGACTGGGTGGGGAGTGAGTGAGGAGAGAGGGATTAGACTGGGTGGGGAGTGAGTGAGGAGAGAGGGATTAGACTGGGTGGGGAGTGAGTGAGGAGAGTGGGATTAGACTGGGTGGGGAGTGAGGAGAGAGGGATTAGACTGGGTGGGGAGTGAGTGAGGAGAGAGGAATTAGACTGGGTGAGGAGTGAGTGAGGGGAGAGGGATTAGACTGGGTGGGGAGTGAGTGTGGAGAGTGGGATTAGACTGGGTGGGGAGTGAGTGTGAGGAGAGAGGGATTAGACTGGGTGGGGGGAGTGAGGATGGGCAGTGGGATTAGACTGGGTGGGGAGTGAGTGTGGAGCGTGGGATTAGACTGGATGGGGAGTGAGTGAGGAGAGTGGGATTAGAGTGGGTGGGGAGTGAGTGTGGAGAGTGGGATTAGACTGGGTGGGGAGTGAGTGAGGAGAGTGGGATTAGACCTGGGTGGTGAGTGAGTGAAGGGAGAGGGATTCGACTGGGTGGGGAAGTGAGTGTGGAGAGTGGGATTAGACTGGGTGTGGAGTGAGTGAGGAGAGTGGGATTAGACTGGGTGGTGAGTGAGGGAGGAGAGAGGGATTAGACTGGGAGTGAGTGAGTGAGGAGGGAGTTATTAGACAGGATGGGGAGTGAGGGAGGAGAGAGGGATTAGACTGGGTGGGGAGTGAGTGAGGATGGGCAGTGGGATTAGACTGGGTGGGGAGTGAGGAGAGAGGGAATAGACTGGGTGGTGAGTGAGTGAGGAGAGTGGGATTAGACTGGGTGGGGAGTGAGTGAGGAGAGAGGGATTAGACTGGGTGGGGAGTGAGTGAGGAGAGAGGGATTAGACTGTGTGGGGAGTGAGTGAGGAGAGAGGGATTAGACTGGGTGGGGATTGAGTGAGGAGAGAGGGATTAGACTGGGTGGGGAGTGAGTGAGGGGAGAGGGATTAGACTGGGTGGGGACTGAGTGAGGAGAGTGGGATTAGACTGGGTGGGGAGTGAGTGAGGAGAGAGGGATTAGACTGGGTGGGGAGTGAGTGAGGAGAGAGGGATTAGACTGGGTGGGGAGTGAGTGAGGAGAGAGGGATTAGACTGGGTGGGGAGTGAGTGAGGGGAGAGGGATTAGACTGGGTGGGGAGTGAGTGAGGAGAAGAGGGATTAGACTGGGTGGGGAGTGAGTGAGGGGAGAGGGATTAGACTGGGTGGGGAGTGAGTGAGGAGAGAGGGATTAGACTGGGTGGGGAGTGAGTGAGGAGAGAGGGAACAGACTGGTGGGGGAGTGAGTGAGGAGAGAGGGAATAGACTGGGTGGGGAGTGAGCTGTGGAGAGAGGGAATAGACTGGGTGGGGAGTGAGTGAGGAGAGTGGGATTAGACTGGTGGGGAGTGAGTGAGGAGAGAGGGATTAGACTGGGTGGGGAGTGAGTGAGGAGAGAGGGATTAGACTGGGTGTGGAGTGAGTGAGGAGAGAGGGATTAGACTGTGTGAGGAGTGAGTGTGGAGAGTGGGATTAGACTGGGTGGGGTGTGAGTGTGGAGAGTGGGATTAGTCTGGGTGGGGAGTGAGTGTGGAGAGAGGGATTAGACTGGGTGGGGAGTGAGTGAGGAGAGAGGGATTAGACTGGGTGGGGAGTGAGTGAGGAGAGAGGAATTAGACTGGGTGGGGTGTGTGAGTGTGGAGAGTGGGATTAGACTGAGTGGGGAGTGAGTGAGGAGAGTGGGATTAGACTGGGTGGGGTGTGAGTGTGGAGAGTGGGATTAGACTGGGTGGGGAGTGAGTGTGGAGAGTGGGATTAGACTGGGTGGGGAGTGTGAGGAGAGAGGGATTAGACTGGGTGGGGAGTGAGTGAGGAGAGAGGGATTAGACTGGGTGGGGAGTGAGTGAGGAGAGTGGGATTAGACTGGTGGGGAGTGAGTGAGGAGAGAGGGATTAGACTGGGTGGGGTGTGAGTGAGGAGAGAGGGATTAGACTGGGTGGGGGAGTGAGTGAGGAGAGAGGGATTAGACTGGGTGGGGAGTGAGTGAGGAGAGAGGGATTAGACTGGGTGGGGTGTGAGTGAGGAGAGAGGGATTAGACTGGGTGGGGTGAGTGAGGAGAGAGGGATTAGACTGGGTGGGGAGTGAGTGAGGAGAGAGGGATTAGACTGGGTGGGGTGTGAGTGAGGAGAGAGGGATTAGACTGGGTGGGGTGTGAGTGAGGAGAGAGGGATTAGACTGGGTGGGGAGTGAGTGTGGAGAGACGGATTAGACTGGGTGGGGAGTGAGTGAGGAGAGAGGGATTAGTCTGGGTGGGGAGGGAGTGAGTGAGGAGAGAGGGATTAGACTGGGTGGGGAGTGAGTGATGAGAGAGTTATTAGACTGGGTGGGGTGTGAGTGAGGAGAGAGGGATTAGACTGGGTGGGGAGTGAGTGAGGAGAGAGGGATTAGACTGGGTGGGGAGTGAGTGAGGGGAGAGAAATTAGACTGGGTGGGAAGTGAGTGAGGGCAGAGGGATTAGACTGGGTGGGGATTGAGTGAGGAGAGGGATTAGACAGGGTGGGGAGTGAGTTTGGAGAGTGGGTTTTTACTGGGTGGGGAGTGAGTGAGCAGAGAGGGATTAGACTGGGTGGGGAGTGAGTGAGGAGAGAGGGATTAGACAGGGTGGGGGAGTGAGTTTGGAGAGTGGGTTTTTTACTGGGTGGGGAGTGAGTGAGCAGAGAGGGATTAGACTGGGTGGGGAGTGAGTGAGGGGAGAGGGAGTAGACTGGGAGGGAGTGAGTGAGGAGAGAGGGATTAGACTGCGTGGGGAGTGAGTGAGTTGAGTGGGATTAGACTGGGTGGGGTGTGAGTGAGGAGAGAGGGATTAGACTGGGTGGGGTGTGAGTGAGGAGAGAGGGATTAGACTGGGTGGGGAGTGAGTGAGGAGAGAGGGATTAGACTGGGTGGGGAGTGAGTGAGGAGAGAGGGATTAGACTGGGTGGGGAGTGAGTGAGGAGAGAGGGATTAGACTGGGTGGGGAGTGAGGAGAGAGGGATTAGACTGGGTGGGGAGTGAGTGAGGAGAGTGGGATTAGACTGGGTGGGGAGTGTGTGTGAGGAGAGAGGGATTAGACTGGGTGGGGAGTGAGTGAGGAGAGAGGGATTAGACTGGGTGGGGAGTGAGTGAAGTGAGAGATTAGACTGGGTGGGGAGTGAGTGAGGAGAGTGGGATTAGACGGGGTGGGGAGTGAGTGAGGAGAGAGGGATTAGACTGGGTGGGGAGGTGAGTGAGGAGAGAGGGATTAGACTGGGTGGGGATGTGAGTGAGGAGAGAGGGATTAGACTGGTGGGGAGTGAGTGTGGTGAGAGGGATTAGACTGGGTGGGGAGTGAGTGAGGAGAGAGAGGGATTAGACTGGGTGGGGAGTGAGTGAGGAGAGAGGGATTAGGACTGGGTGGGGAGTGAGTGAGGAGAGAGGGATTTGACTGGGTGGGGAGTGAGTGAGGAGAGAGGGATTAGACTGGGTGGGGAGTGAGTGAGGAGAGAGGAATTAGACTGGGTGGGGAGTGAGTGAGGAGAGGGATTCGACTGGGTGGGGAGTGAGTGAGGAGAGAGGGATTTGACTGGGTGGGGAGTGAGTGAGGAGAGTGGGATTAGACTGGGTGGGGAGTGAGTGTGGAGAGAGGGATTAGACTGGGTGGGGAGTGAGTGAGGAGAGAGGGATTAGACTGGGTAGGGAGTGAGTGAGGAGAGAGGGATTTGACTGGGTGGGGAGTGAGTGAGGAGAGTGGGATTAGATTGGGTGGGGAGTG
>JANJGN010003737.1:0-40981 GCA_026770705.1 Isurus oxyrinchus | reverse complement strand
AACAGAGGCAAACAGAGTGAAACCATTGTAAACAGAGGCAAACAGAGCTAAACAGAGGCAAACAGAGTTAAACAGAGGCAAGAAGGACTTAAACAGAGGCACACAGATTTAAACACAGGCAAACAGAGCAAACAGCGTTAAACAGAGTCAAACAGAGGCAAACAGAGGCAAACAGAGGCAAACAGATTTAAACAGAGGCAAACAGAGTGAAACAGAGGCAAACAGAGTTAAACAGGGTTAAACAGTGTTAATCAGACGCATACAGAGGTTAAGCAGTGTTAAACATAGGCAAACAGAGGCAAGCAGAGGCAAGCAGAGGCAAAAAGACTGATACAGAGTGAAGCAGTGTTAAACAGAGGCAAGCAGAGGCAAGCAAAAGCAAGCAGAGGCATGCAGAGGCAAACAGAGGCAAACAGAGGCAAACAGAGGCAAACAGACTTAAACAGGGGCCAACAGACTGAAACAGAGGCAAACAGAGTTAAACAGAGGCAAACAGAGTTAGACAGAGTTAAACAGAGTTAAATAGAGTTAAACAGAGGCAAACAGAGTTAAACAGAGGCAAACAGAGTTAAACAGAGGCAAACAGAGTTAAACAGATGCTAACAGAGTTAAACAGAGGCAGACAGAGTGAAACAGAGGCAAACAGAGTGAAACAGAGGCAAACAGAGTGAAACAGTGGCAAACTGAGTGAAACAGAGGCAAAGAGAGTTAAACAGACTTAAAAAGTGGCAAACAGAGTAATACAGAGTTAAACAGAGGCAAACAGAGTGAAACAGTGGCAAACAGAGTGAAACAGTGGCAAACAGTGTGAAACAGAGGCAAACTGAGTGAAACAGAGGCAAACAGTGTGAAACAGAGGCAAACAGATTTAAACAGACTTAAACAGAGGCAAACAGAGTTAAACAGACTGAAACAGAGGCAAACAGAGTTAAACAGACTTAAACAGAGGCAAACAGAGCCAAACAGAGTCAAACAGAGGCAAACAGAGTTAAACAGAGGCTAACAGAGTTAAACAGAGGCAAACAGAGTGAAACAGAGGCAAACAGAATGAAACAGCGGCAAACAGAGTTAAACAGAGGCAAACAGAGGCTAACAGAGTTAAACAGAGGCAAACAGAGTGAAACAGAGGCAAACAGAGGAAAACAGAGGCAAAAACAGTGAAACAGAGTGAAACAGATTGAAACAGAGGCAAACAGAGTAAAACAGAGTGAAACAGAGGCAAACAGAGTGAAACAGAGGCAAACAGAGTGAAACAGAGGCAAACAGATTGAAACAGACTTAAACAGAATTAAAGAGAGGCAAACAGACTTAAAGAGAGGCAAACAGATTAAACAGGCTCAAACAGATTTAAACAGAGGCAAACAGACTTAGAAAGACGCAAACAGACTTAAACAGAGGCAAACAGACTTAAACAGAGGCAAACAGACTTAAGCAGGGGCAAAGAGAGTGAAACAGAGGCAAACAGAGTTAAACAGAGGCAAACAGAGTTAGACAGAGTTAAACAGAATTAAATAGAGTTAAACACAGGCAAACAGAGTTAAACAGAGGCAAACAGAGTTAAACAGAGGCAAACAGAGTTAAACAGAAATAAACAAAGGCAAACAGAGTTACACAGGGTTAAACAGTGTTAAACAGACGCATACAGAGGTTAAGCAGTGTTAAACAGAGGCAAACAGAAGCAAACAGAGGCAAAAAGACTGAAACAGAGTGAAACAGTGTTAAACAGAGGCAAGTAGAGGCAAGCAAAAGCAAGCAGAGGCATGCAGAGGCAAACAGAAGCAAACAGTGGCAAACAGAGGCAAACAGACTGAAACAGAGAAAAACAAAGGCAAACAGAGCCAAAGAGAGGCAAGCAGAGTTAAACAGAGGCAAAAAGAGTGAAACAAAGGCAAAAAGCGTGAAACAGAGGCAAAAAGAGTGAAACAGAGGCAAACAGACTGAAACAGAGGCAAACAGACTGAAAAAGAGGCAAACAGACTGAAATAGAGGCAAACAGACTGACACAGAGGCAAACAGACTGAAACAGAGGCAAACAGACTGAAACAGAGGCAAAGAGAATTAAACAGAGGCAAACAGAGTGAAACAGAGGCAAACAGATTGAAACAGAGGCAAGAAGACTTAAATAGAGGCAAAAAGAGTGAAACAGAGGCAAACAGAGGCAAACAGAGTGAAACAGAGGCAAACAGAGGCAAACAGAGGCAAACAGAGTGAAACAGAGGCAAAAAGAATTAAACAGAGGCAAACAGAGTGAAACAGAGGCAAAATGAGGCAAACAGAGGCAAACAGTTTTAAACAGAGGCAAACAGAGTTAAACAAAGCAAACAGAGTGAAACCGAGGCAAACAGAGTGAAACCGTGGTAAACAGAGGCAAACAGAGGCAAACAGAGTTGAACAGAGGCAAACAGAGTGAAACAGAGGCAAACAGAGTGAAACCGTGGTAAGCAGAGGCAAACAGAGTTAAACAGAGGCAAACAGATTTAAACAGAGGCAAGTAGACTTAAACAGAGGCAAACAGAGTTAAACAGAGTAAAACAGAGTGAAACAGAGGCAAACAGAGTGAAACAGAGGCAAACAGATTGAAACAGACTTAAAGAGAGGCAAACAGTCTTAAAGAGAGGCAAACAGATTAAACAGGCTCAAACAGATTTAAACAGAGGCAAACAGACTTAGAAAGACGCAAACAGACTTAATCAGAGGCAAACAGACTAAAACAGAGGCAAACAGACTTAAGCAGGGGCAAAGAGAGTGAAACAGAGGCAAACAGAGTTAAACAGAGGCAAACAGAGTTAGACAGAGTTAAACAGAATTAAATAGAGTTAAACACAGGCAAACAGAGTTAAACAGAGGCAAACAGAGTTAAACAGAGGCAAACAGAGTTAAACAGATGCTAACAGAGTTAAACCGAGGCAAACAGAGTGTAACAGAGGCAAACAGAGTGAAACAGAGGCAGACAGAGTGAAACAGTGGCAAACTGAGTGAAACAGAGGCAAAAGAGTTAAACAGACTTAAACAGTGGCAAACAGAGTAATAAATAGTTAAACAGAGGCAAACAGAGTGAAACAATGGCAAACAGAGTGAAACAGAGGCAAGCAGTGTGAAACAGAGTGAAACAGAGGCAAACAGTGTGAAACAGAGGCAAACAGATTTAAACAGACTTAAACAGAGGCAAACAGAGTTAAACAGACTGAAACAGAGGCAAACAGAGTTAAACAGACTTAAACAGAGGCAAACAGAGCCAAACAGAGTTAAACAGAGGCAAACAGAGTTAAACAGAGGCTAACAGAGTTAAACAGCGGCAAACAGAGTGAAACAGAGGCAAACAGAGCGAAACAACGGCAAACAGAGTTAAACAGAGGCAAACAGAGGCTAACAGAGTTAAACAGAGGCAAACAGAGTGAAACAGATTGAAACAGAGTTAAACAGAGTAAAACAGAGTGAAACAGAGGCAAACAGAGTGAAACAGAGGCAAACAGATTGAAACAGACTTAAAGAGAGGCAAACAGTCTTAAAGAGAGGCAAACAGATTAAACAGGCTCAAACAGATTTAAACAGAGGCAAACAGACTTAGAAAGACGCAAACAGACTTAATCAGAGGCAAACAGACTAAAACAGAGGCAAACAGACTTAAGCAGGGGCAAAGAGAGTGAAACAGAGGCAAACAGAGTTAAACAGAGGCAAACAGAGTTAGACAGAGTTAAACAGAATTAAATAGAGTTAAACACAGGCAAACAGAGTTAAACAGAGGCAAACAGAGTTAAACAGAGGCAAACAGAGTTAAGCAGAATTAAACAGAGGCAAACAGAGTTACACAGAGTTAAACAGATGCAAACAGACTTCAACAGTGTAAAACAGAGTCAAACAAAGTTAAACAGAGGCAAACAGAGTTAAACAGATGCAAACAGAGTTAAAGAGAGGCAAACAGAGTTCAACAGAGGCAAACAGAGTTAAACAGAGGCAAACAGAGTTAAACAGAGGCAAACAGAGGCAAACAGAGGCAAACAGAGTTAAACAGAGGCAAGCAGAGTTAAACAGAGGCAAACAGAGTTAAACAGAGGCAAAGAGAGTTAAACAGAGGCAAAGAGAGTTAAACAGAGGCAAACAGAGTTAAACAGAGGCAAACAGAGTTAAACAGAGGCAAACAGAGTTCAACAGAGGCAAACAGAGGCAAACAGAGTGAAACAGAGGCAAACAGAGTGAAACAGAGGCAAGAAGACTTAAACAGAGGCAAACAAAGTGAAACAGAGGCATAAGAGGCAAACTGAGGCAAACAGAGTGAAACAGAGGCAAACAGAGTGAAACAGAGGCAAACAGAGTGAAACCATTGTAAACAGAGGCAAACAGAGCTAAACAGAGGCAAACAGAGTTAAACAGAGGCAAGAAGACTTAAACAGAGGCACACAGATTTAAACACAGGCAAACAGAGCAAACAGCGTTAAACAGAGTCAAACAGAGGCAAACAGAGGCAAACAGAGGCAAACAGATTTAAACAGAGGCAAACAGAGTGAAACAGAGGCAAACAGAGTTAAACAGGGTTAAACAGTGTTAATCAGACGCATACAGAGGTTAAGCAGTGTTAAACATAGGCAAACAGAGGCAAGCAGAGGCAAGCAGAGGCAAAAAGACTGATACAGAGTGAAGCAGTGTTAAACAGAGGCAAGCAGAGGCAAGCAAAAGCAAGCAGAGGCATGCAGAGGCAAACAGAGGCAAACAGAGGCAAACAGAGGCAAACAGACTTAAACAGGGGCCAACAGACTGAAACAGAGGCAAACAGAGTTAAACAGAGGCAAACAGAGTTAGACAGAGTTAAACAGAGTTAAATAGAGTTAAACAGAGGCAAACAGAGTTAAACAGAGGCAAACAGAGTTAAACAGAGGCAAACAGAGTTAAACAGATGCTAACAGAGTTAAACAGAGGCAGACAGAGTGAAACAGAGGCAAACAGAGTGAAACAGAGGCAAACAGAGTGAAACAGTGGCAAACTGAGTGAAACAGAGGCAAAGAGAGTTAAACAGACTTAAAAAGTGGCAAACAGAGTAATACAGAGTTAAACAGAGGCAAACAGAGTGAAACAGAGGCAAACAGAGTGAAACAGTGGCAAACAGTGTGAAACAGAGGCAAACTGAGTGAAACAGAGGCAAACAGTGTGAAACAGAGGCAAACAGATTTAAACAGACTTAAACAGAGGCAAACAGAGTTAAACAGACTGAAACAGAGGCAAACAGAGTTAAACAGACTTAAACAGAGGCAAACAGAGCCAAACAGAGTTAAACAGAGGCAAACAGAGTTAAACAGAGGCTAACAGAGTTAAACAGAGGCAAACAGAGTGAAACAGAGGCAAACAGAATGAAACAGCGGCAAACAGAGTTAAACAGAGGCAAACAGAGGCTAACAGAGTTAAACAGAGGCAAACAGAGTGAAACAGAGGCAAACAGAGGAAAACAGAGGCAAAAACAGTGAAACAGAGTGAAACAGATTGAAACAGAGGCAAACAGAGTAAAACAGAGTGAAACAGAGGCAAACAGAGTGAAACAGAGGCAAACAGAGTGAAACAGAGGCAAACAGATTGAAACAGACTTAAACAGAATTAAAGAGAGGCAAACAGACTTAAAGAGAGGCAAACAGATTAAACAGGCTCAAACAGATTTAAACAGAGGCAAACAGACTTAGAAAGACGCAAACAGACTTAAACAGAGGCAAACAGACTTAAACAGAGGCAAACAGACTTAAGCAGGGGCAAAGAGAGTGAAACAGAGGCAAACAGAGTTAAACAGAGGCAAACAGAGTTAGACAGAGTTAAACAGAATTAAATAGAGTTAAACACAGGCAAACAGAGTTAAACAGATGCAAACAGAGTTAAACAGAGGCAGAGGCAAACAGAGTTAAACAGAGGCAAACAGAGTGAAACAGAGGCAAACAGAGTGAAACAGAGGCAAGAAGACTTAAACAGAGGCAAACAAAGTGAAACAGAGGCAAAAAGAGGCAAACAGAGTTAAACAGAGGCAAACAGAGTGAAACAGAGGCAAACAGAGTAAATCCGTGGTAAACAGAGGCAAACAGAGTTAAACAGAGCCAAACAGAGTTAAACAGAGGCAAGAAGACTTAAACAGAGGCAAACAGAGTGAAACAGAGGCAAACAGAGGCAAACAGACTGAAACAGAGGCAAACAGAGGCAAACAGAGTGAAACAGAGGCAAACAGAGTGAAACAGAGGCAAACAGAGTGAAACCATGGTAAACAGAGGCAAACAGAGCTAAACAGAGGCAAACAGAGTTAAACAGAGGCAAGAAGACTTAAACAGAGGCAAACAGATTTAAGCACAGGCAAACAGAGGCAAACAGACTGAAACAGAGGCAAACAGAGGCAAACAGAGGCAAACAGAGGCAAACAGATTTAAACAGAGGCAAACAGAGTGAAACAGAGGCAAACGGAGTTAAACAGGGTTAAACAGTGTTAAACAGACGCATACAGAGGTTAAGCAGTGTTAAACATAGGCAAACAGAGGCAAGCAGAGGCAAGCAGAGGCAAAAAGACTGATACGGATTGAAGCAGTGTTAAACAGAGGCAAGCAGAGGCAAGCAAAAGCAAGCAGAGGCATGCAGAGGCAAACAGAGGCAAACAGAGGCAAACAGATTTAAACAGGGGCAAACAGAGTGAAACAGAGGCAAACAGAGTTAAACAGAGGCAAACAGAGTTAGACAGAGTTAAACAGAGTTAAATAGAGTTAAACAGAGGCAAATAGAGTTAAACAGAGGCAAACAGAGTTAAACAGAGGCAAACAGAGTTAAACAGATGCTAACAGAGTTAAACAGAGGCAGAGAGAGTGAAACAGAGGCAAACAGAGTGAAACAGAGGCAAACAGAGTGAAACAGTGGCAAACGGAGTGAAACAGAGGCAAACAGAGTTAAACAGACTTAAAAAGTGGCAAACAGAGTAATACAGAGTTAAACAGAGGCAAACAGAGTGAAACAGTGGCAAACAGAGTGAAACAGAGGCAAACAGTGTGAAACAGAGGCAAACAGAGTGAAACAGAGGCAAACAGTGTGAAACAGAGGCAAACAGATTTAAACAGACTTAAACAGAGGCAAACAGAGTTAAACAGGCTGAAACAGAGGCAAACAGAGTTAAACAGACTTAAACAGAGGCAAACAGAGCCAAACAGAGTTAAACAGAGGCAAACAGAGTTAAACAGAGGCTAACAGAGTTAAACAGAGGCAAACAGAGTGAAACAGAGGCAAACAGAGTGAAACAGCGGCAAGCAGACTTAAACAGAGGCAAACAGACTTCAACAGAGGCAAACAGACTTAAGCAGGGGCAAAGAGAGTGAAACAGAGGCAAACAGAGTTAAACAGAGGCAAACAGAGTTAGACAGAGTTAAACAGAATTAAATAGAGTTAAACACAGGCAAACAGAGTTAAACAGAGGCAAACAGAGTTAAACAGAGGCAAACAGAGTTAAGCAGAAATAAACAAAGGCAAACAGAGTTACACAGAGTTAAACAGATGCAAACAGAGTTAAACAGAGGCAGAGGCAAACAGAGTTAAACGGAGGCAAACAGAGGCAAACAGAGTGAAACAGAGGCAAAAGAGTGAAACAGAGGCAAGAAGACTTAAACAGAGGCAAACAAAGTGAAACGGAGGCAAAAAGAGGCAAACAGAGTTAAACAGAGGCAAACAGAGTGAAACAGAGGCAAAAAGAGTAAAACCGTGGTAAACAGAGGCAAACAGAGTTAAACAGAGCCAAACAGAGTTAAACCGAGGCACGAAGACTTAAACAGAGGCAAACAGATTGAAACAGAGGCAGACAGAGGCAAACAGACTGAAACAGAGGCAAACAGAGGCAAACAGAGGCAAACAGAGTTAAACAGAGGCAAGTAGACTTAAACAGAGGCAAACAGTGGTAAACAGAGGCAAACAGAGGCGAACAGAGTTAAACAGAGGCAAACAGAGGCAAACAGAGGCAAACAGAGTTAAACAGAGGCAAACAGAGTTAAACAGAGGCAAACAGAGTTAAACAGAGGCAAAGAGAGTTAAACAGAGGCAAACAGAGTTAAACAGAGGCAAACAGAGTTAAACAAAGGCAAACAGAGGCAAACAGAGTTAACCAGATGCAAACAGAGGCAAACAGAGTGAAACAGAGGAAAGAAGACTTAAACAGAGGCAAACAAATTGAAACATAGGCAACAGAGGCAAACAGAGGCAAACAGAGTTAAACAGAGGCAAACAGAGTGAAACAGAGGCAAACAAAGTGAAACCGTGGTAAACAGAGGCAAACAGAGCTAAACTGAGGCAAACAGAGTTAAACAGAGGCAAGAAGACTTAAACAGAGGCAAACAGATTTAAACAGAGGCAAACAGAGACAAACAGAGTTAAACAGAGGCAAACAGAGGCAAACAGAGGCAAACAGAGTTAAACAGAGGCAAACAGAGTGAAACAAAGGCAAACAGAGTTAAACAGGGTTAAACAGTGTTAAACAGACGCATACAGAGGTTAAGCAGTGTTAAACAGAGGCAAACAGAAGCAAACAGAGGCAAAAAGACTGAAACAGAGTGAAACAGTGTTAAACAGAGGCAAGTAGAGGCAAGCAAAAGCAAGCAGAGGCATGCAGAGGCAAACAGAAGCAAACAGTGGCAAACAGAGGCAAACAGACTGAAACAGAGAAAAACAAAGGCAAACAGAGCCAAAGAGAGGCAAGCAGAGTTAAACAGAGGCAAAAAGAGTGAAACAAAGGCAAAAAGCGTGAAACAGAGGCAAAAAGAGTGAAACAGAGGCAAACAGACTGAAACAGAGGCAAACAGACTGAAAAAGAGGCAAACAGACTGAAATAGAGGCAAACAGACTGACACAGAGGCAAACAGACTGAAACAGAGGCAAACAGACTGAAACAGAGGCAAAGAGAATTAAACAGAGGCAAACAGAGTGAAACAGAGGCAAACAGATTGAAACAGAGGCAAGAAGACTTAAATAGAGGCAAAAAGAGTGAAACAGAGGCAAACAGAGGGCAAACAGAGTGAAACAGAGGCAAACAGAGGCAAACAGAGGCAAACAGAGTGAAACAGAGGCAAAAAGAATTAAACAGAGGCAAACAGAGTGAAACAGAGGCAAAATGAGGCAAACAGAGGCAAACAGTTTTAAACAGAGGCAAACAGAGTTAAACAAAGCAAACAGAGTGAAACCGAGGCAAACAGAGTGAAACCGTGGTAAACAGAGGCAAACAGAGGCAAACAGAGTTGAACAGAGGCAAACAGAGTGAAACAGAGGCAAACAGAGTGAAACCGTGGTAAGCAGAGGCAAACAGAGTTAAACAGAGGCAAACAGATTTAAACAGAGGCAAGTAGACTTAAACAGAGGCAAACAGAGGTAAACAGAGGCAAACAGAGGTGAACAGAGTTAAACAGAGGCAAACAGAGGCAAACGGAGGCAAACAGATTTAATCAGAGGCAAACAGAGTTAAACAGAGGCAAAGAGAGTTAAACAGAGGCAAAGAGAGTTAAACAGAGGCAAAGAGAGTTAAACAGAGGCAAACAGAGTTAAACAGAGGCAAACAGAGGCAAACAGAGTTAAACAGAGGCAAACAGAGTTAAACAGAGGCAAACAGAGTTAAACAGAGGCAAACAGAGTTAAACAGATGCAAACAGGGGCAAACAGATTGAAACAGAGGCAAACAGAGTGAAACAGAGGCAAGAAGACTTAAACAGAGGTAAACAAATTGAAACAGAGGCAAACAGAGGCAAACAGAGGCAAACAGAGTTAAACAGAGGCAAACAGAGTGAAACAGAGGCAAACAGAGTGAAACCATGGTAAACAGAGGCAAACAGAGCTAAACAGAGGCAAACAGAGTTAAACAGAGGCTAAAAGACTTAAACAGAGGCAAACAGATTTACACACAGGCAAACAGAGGCAAACAGAGTTAAACAGAGGCAAACAGAGGCAAACAGAGGCAAACAGAGTTAAACAGAGGCAAACAGAGTGAAACAGAGGCAAAAGGAGCTAAACATTGTTAAACAGTGTTAAACAGACGCATACAGAGGTTAAGCAGTGTTAAACAGAGGCAAACTGAGGCAAGCAGAGGCAAGCAGAGGCAAAAAGACTGATACAGAGTGAAGCAGTGTTAAACAGAGGCAAGCAGAGGCAAGCAAAAGCAAGCAGAGGCATGCAGAGGCAAACAGAGGCAAACAGAGGCAAACAGACTTAAACAGGGGCAAACAGAGTGAAGCAGAGGCAAACAGAATTAAACAGAGGCAAACAGAGTTAGACAGAGTTAAACAGAGTTAAATAGAGTTAAACAGAGGCAAACAGATTTAAACAGAGGCAAACAGAGTTAAACAGAGGCAAACAAAGTTAAACAGATGCTAACAGAGTTAAACCGAGGCAAACAGAGTGAAACAGAGGCAAACAGAGTGAAACAGAGGCAGACAGAGTGAAACAGTGGCAAACTGAGTGAAACAGAGGCAAACAGAGTTAAACAGACTTAAACAGTGGCAAACAGAGTAATACAGAGTTAAACAGAGGCAAACAGAGTGAAACAGTGGCAAACAGAGTGAAACAGAGGCAAACAGTGTGAAACTGAGGCAAACAGAGTGAAACAGAGGCAAACAGTGTGAAACAGAGGCAAACAGATTTAAACAGACTTAAACAGAGGCAAACAGAGTTAAACAGACTGAAACAGAGGCAAACAGAGTTAAACAGACTTAAACAGAGGCAAACAGAGCCAAACAGAGTTAAACAGAGGCAAACAGAGTTAAACAGAGGCTAACAGAGTTAAACAGAGGCAAACAGAGTGAACCAGAGGCAAACAGAGCGAAACAACGGCAAACAGAGTTAAACAGAGGCAAACAGAGGCTAACAGAGTTAAACAGAGGCAAACAGAGTGAAACAGATTGAAACAGAGGCAAACAGAGTAAAACAGAGTGAAACAGAGGCAAACAGAGTGAAACAGAGGCAAACAGATTGAAACAGACTTAAACAGACTTAAAGAGAGGCAAACAGACTTAAAGAGAGGCAAACTGATTAAACAGGCTCAAACAGATTTAAACAGAGGCAAACAGACTTAGAAAGACGCAAACAGACTTAATCAGAGGCAAACAGACTTAAACAGAGGCAAACAGACTTAAGCAGGGGCAAAGAGAGTGAAACAGAGGCAAACAGAGTTAAACAGAGGCAAACAGAGTTAGAAAGAGTTAAACAGAATTAAATAGAGTTAAACACAGGCAAACAGAGTTAAACAGAGGCAAACAGAGTTAAACAGAGGCAAACAGAGTTAAGCAGAATTAAACAGAGGCAAACAGAGTTACACAGAGTTAAACAGATGCAAACAGAGTTAAAGAGAGGCAAACAGAGTTCAACAGAGGCAAACAGAGTTAAACAGAGGCAAACAGAGTGAAACCGTGGTAAACAGAGGCAAACAGAGTTAAACAGAGCCAAACAGAGTAAAACAGAGGCAAGAAGACTTAAACAGAGGCAAACAGATTGAAACAGAGGCAAACAGAGGCAAACAGATTGAAACAGAGGCAAACAGAGGCAAACAGAGGCAAACAGAGTTAAACAGAGGCAAACAGAGTGAAACAGAGGCAAACAGAGTTAAACAGGGTTAAACTGTGTTAAACAGAGGCATACAGAGGTTAAGCAGTGTTAAACAGAGGCAAACAGAGGCAAGCAGAGGCAAGCAGAGGCTAAAAAGATTGAAACAGAGTGAAACAGTGTTAAACAGAGGCAAGCAGAGGCAAGCAAAGGCAAGCAGAGGAAAGCAGAGGCAAACAGAGGCAAACAGAGGCAAACAGAGGCAAACAGAGGCAAACAGACTGAAACAGAGGCAAACAAAGGCAAACAGAGGAAAACAGAGGCAAACAGACTGAAACAGAGGCAAAAGGTGTGAAACAGAGGCAAAAAGAGTGAAACAGAGGCAAAAAGAGTGAAACAGAGGCAAACAGACTGAAACAGAGGCAAACAGACTGAAACAGAGGCAAACAGACTGAAACAGAGGAGAACAGACTGAAACAGAGGCAAACGGACTGACACAGAGGCAAACAGACTGAAACAGAGGCAAACAGACTGAAAAAGAGGCAAAAAGACTGAAACAGAGGAAACAGACCAAAACAGAGGCAAAAAGACTTAAACAGAGGCAAACAGAGTAAAACAGAGGCAAGAAGAATTAAACAGAGGCAAACAGAGTGAAACAGAGGCAAACAGAGGCAAACAGTGTGAAACAGAGGCAAACAGAGTTAAACAGAGGCAAACAGAGTGAAACAGAGGCAAACAGAGGCAAACAGAGGCAAACAGAGTAAAACAGAGGCAAGAAGACTTAAGCAGAGGCAAACAGAGTGAAACAGAGGCAAACAGAGGCAAGCAGAGGCAAACAGAGGCAAACAGAGTTTAACAGAGGCAAACAGAGTTAAACAGAGGCAAACAGGGTTACACCGTGTTAAACAGAGGGAAACAGAGTTAAACAGAGGCAAACAGAGGCAAGCAGAGTTAAACAGAGGGAAACAGAGTTAAACAGAGGCAAACAGAGTTAAACAGTGGCAAACAGAGTTAAACAGAGGCAAACAGAGTTAAACAGAAGCAAACAGAGGCAAACAGAGTTAAACAGAGGCAAGAAGACTTAAACAGAGGCAAACAGAGGCAAACAGAGTTAAAAAAAGGCAAACAGAGTGAAACAGAGGCAAACAGAGTGAAACCGTGGTAAACAGAGGCAAACAGAGTTAAACAGAGGCAAACAGAGGCAAACAGAGTTAAGCAGAGGCAAGCAGAGTGAAACAGAGGCAAACAGATATAAACAGAGGCAAACAGAGTGAAACTGAGGCAAACAGAGTGAAACCGTGGTAAACAGCGGCAAACAGAGGCAAACAGAGTTGAACAGAGGCAAACAGAGTGAAACAGAGGCAAACAGAGTGAAACCGTGGTAAGCAGAGGCAAACAGAGTTAAACAGAGGCAAACAGAGTTAAACAGAGGCAAGTAGACTTAAACAGAGGCAAACAGTGGTAAACAGAGGCAAACAGAGGCGAACAGAGTTAAACAGAGGCAAACAGAGGCAAACAGAGGCAAACAGAGTTAAACAGAGGCAAACAGAGTTAAACAGAGGCAAACAGAGTTAGCAGAGGCAAACAGAGTTATACAGAGGCAAAGAGAGTTAAACAGAGGCAAACAGAGTTAAACAGAGGCAAACAGAGTTAAACAAAGGCAAACAGAGGCAAACAGAGTTAACCAGATGCAAACAGAGGCAAACAGAGTGAAACAGAGGCAAACAGAGTGAAACAGAGGCAAGAAGACTTAAACAGAGGCAAACAAAGTGAAACAGAGGCAAACAGAGGCAAACAGAGTTAAACAGAGGCAAACAGAGTGAAACAGAGGCAAACAGAGTGAAACCGTGGAAAACAGAGGCAAACAGAGCTAAACTGAGGCAAACAGAGTTAAACAGAGGCAAGAAGACTTAAACAGAGGCAAACAGATTTAAACAGAGGCAAACAGAGACAAACAGAGTTAAACAGAGGCAAAAAGAGGCAAACAGAGGCAAACAGAGTTAAACAGAGGCAAAAAGAGTGAAACAGAGGCAAAAAGAGTGAAACAGAGGCAAACAGAATGAAACAGAGGCAAACAGACTGAAACAGAGGCAAACAGACTGAAACAGAGGCAAACAGACTGACACAGAGGCAAACAGACTGAAACAGAGGCAAACAGACTGAAACAGAGGCAAAGAGAATTAAACAGAGGCAAACAGAGTGAAACAGAGGCAAACAGAGTTAAACAGAGGCAAACAGAGTTAAACAGATGCTAACAGAGTTAAACCGAGGCAAACAGAGTGTAACAGAGGCAAACAGAGTGAAACAGAGGCAGACAGAGTGAAACAGTGGCAAACTGAGTGAAACAGAGGCAAAAAGAGTTAAACAGACTTAAACAGTGGCAAACAGAGTAATAAATAGTTAAACAGAGGCAAACAGAGTGAAACAATGGCAAACAGAGTGAAACAGAGGCAAGCAGTGTGAAACAGAGTGAAACAGAGGCAAACAGTGTGAAACAGAGGCAAACAGATTTAAACAGACTTAAACAGAGGCAAACAGAGTTAAACAGACTGAAACAGAGGCAAACAGAGTTAAACAGACTTAAACAGAGGCAAACAGAGCCAAACAGAGTTAAACAGAGGCAAACAGAGTTAAACAGAGGCTAACAGAGTTAAACAGCGGCAAACAGAGTGAAACAGAGGCAAACAGAGCGAAACAACGGCAAACAGAGTTAAACAGAGGCAAACAGAGGCTAACAGAGTTAAACAGAGGCAAACAGAGTGAAACAGATTGAAACAGAGTTAAACAGAGTAAAACAGAGTGAAACAGAGGCAAACAGAGTGAAACAGAGGCAAACAGATTGAAACAGACTTAAAGAGAGGCAAACAGTCTTAAAGAGAGGCAAACAGATTAAACAGGCTCAAACAGATTTAAACAGAGGCAAACAGACTTAGAAAGACGCAAACAGACTTAATCAGAGGCAAACAGACTAAAACAGAGGCAAACAGACTTAAGCAGGGGCAAAGAGAGTGAACAGAGGCAAACAGAGTTAAACAGAGGCAAACAGAGTTAGACAGAGTTAAACAGAATTAAATAGAGTTAAACACAGGCAAACAGAGTTAAACAGAGGCAAACAGAGTTAAACAGAGGCAAACAGAGTTAAGCAGAATTAAACAGAGGCAAACAGACTTACACAGAGTTAAACAGATGCAAACAGACTTCAACAGTGTAAAACAGAGTCAAACAAAGTTAAACAGAGGCAAACAGAGTTAAACAGATGCAAACAGAGTTAAAGAGAGGCAAACAGAGTTCAACAGAGGCAAACAGAGTTAAACAGAGGCAAACAGAGTTAAACAGAGGCAAACAGAGGCAAACAGAGGCAAACAGAGTTAAACAGAGGCAAGCAGAGTTAAACAGAGGCAAACAGAGTTAAACAGAGGCAAAGAGAGTTAAACAGAGGCAAAGAGAGTTAAACAGAGGCAAACAGAGTTAAACAGAGGCAAACAGAGTTAAACAGAGGCAAACAGAGTTCAACAGAGGCAAACAGAGGCAAACAGAGTGAAACAGAGGCAAACAGAGTGAAACAGAGGCAAGAAGACTTAAACAGAGGCAAACAAAGTGAAACAGAGGCATAAGAGGCAAACTGAGGCAAACAGAGTGAAACAGAGGCAAACAGAGTGAAACAGAGGCAAACAGAGTGAAACCATGGTAAACAGAGGCAAACAGAGCTAAACAGAGGCAAACAGAGTTAAACAGAGGCAAGAAGACTTAAACAGAGGCACACAGATTTTAAACACAGGCAAACAGAGGCAAACAGCGTTTAAACAGAGGCAAACAAAGGCAAACAGAGGCAAACAGAGGCAAACAGATTTAAACAGAGGCAAACAGAGTGAAACAGAGGCAAACAGAGTTAAACAGGGTTAAACAGTGTTAAACAGACGCATACAGAGGTTAAGCAGTGTTAAACATAGGGCAAACAGAGGCAAGCAGAGGCAAGCAGAGGCAAAAAGACTGATACAGAGTGAAGCAGTGTTAAACAGAGGCAAGCAGAGGCAAGCAAAAGCAAGCAGTGGCATGCAGAGGCAAACAGAGGCAAACAGAGGCAAACAGAGGCAAACAGACTTAAACAGGGGCAAACAGACTGAAACAGAGGCAAACAGAGTTAAACAGAGGCAAACAGAGTTAGACAGAGTTAAACAGAGTTAAATAGAGTTAAACAGAGGCAAACAGAGTTAAACAGAGGCAAACAGAGTTAAACAGAGGCAAACAGAGTTAAACAGATGCTAACAGAGTTAAACAGAGGCAGACAGAGTGAAACAGAGGCAAACAGAGTGAAACAGAGGCAAACAGAGTGAAACAGTGGCAAACTGAGTGAAACAGAGGCAAAGAGAGTTAAACAGACTTAAAAAGTGGCAAACAGAGTAATACAGAGTTAAACAGAGGCAAACAGAGTGAAACAGTGGCAAACAGAGTGAAACAGTGGCAAACAGTGTGAAACAGAGGCAAACTGAGTGAAACAGAGGCAAACAGTGTGAAACAGAGGCAAACAGATTTAAACAGACTTAAACAGAGGCAAACAGAGTTAAACAGACTGAAACAGAGGCAAACAGAGTTAAACAGACTTAAACAGAGGCAAACAGAGCCAAACAGAGTTAAACAGAGGCAAACAGAGTTAAACAGAGGCTAACAGAGTTAAACAGAGGCAAACAGAGTGAAACAGAGGCAAACAGAATGAAACAGCGGCAAACAGAGTTAAACAGAGGCAAACAGAGGCTAACAGAGTTAAACAGAGGCAAACAGATTGAAACAGAGGCAAACAGAGGAAAACAGAGGCAAAAACAGTGAAACAGAGTGAAACAGATTGAAACAGAGGCATACAGAGTAAAACAGAGTGAAACAGAGGCAAACAGAGTGAAACAGAGGCAAACAGAGTGAAACAGAGGCAAACAGATTAAAACAGACTTAAACAGAATTAAAGAGAGGCAAACAGACTTAAAGAGAGGCAAACAGATTAAACAGGCTCAAACAGATTTAAACAGAGGCAAACAGACTTAGAAAGACGCAAACAGACTTAAACAGAGGCAAACAGACTTAAACAGAGGCAAACAGACTGAAACAGAGGCAAAGAGAATTAAACAGAGGCAAACAGAGTGAAACAGAGGCAAACAGAGTTAAACAGAGGCAAACAGAGTTAAACAGATGCTAACAGAGTTAAACCGAGGCAAACAGAGTGTAACAGAGGCAAACAGAGTGAAACAGAGGCAGACAGAGTGAAACAGTGGCAAACTGAGTGAAACAGAGGCAAAAAGAGTTAAACAGACTTAAACAGTGGCAAACAGAGTAATAAATAGTTAAACAGAGGCAAACAGAGTGAAAACAATGGCAAACAGAGTGAAACAGAGGCAAGCAGTGTGAAACAGAGTGAAACAGAGGCAAACAGTGTGAAACAGAGGCAAACAGATTTAAACAGACTTAAACAGAGGCAAACAGAGTTAAACAGACTGAAACAGAGGCAAACAGAGTTAAACAGACTTAAACAGAGGCAAACAGAGCCAAACAGAGTTAAACAGAGGCAAACAGAGTTAAACAGAGGCTAACAGAGTTAAACAGCGGCAAACAGAGTGAAACAGAGGCAAACAGAGCGAAACAACGGCAAACAGAGTTAAACAGAGGCAAACAGAGGCTAACAGAGTTAAACAGAGGCAAACAGAGTGAAACAGATTGAAACAGAGTTAAACAGAGTAAAACAGAGTGAAACAGAGGCAAACAGAGTGAAACAGAGGCAAACAGATTGAAACAGACTTAAAGAGAGGCAAACAGTCTTAAAGAGAGGCAAACAGATTAAACAGGCTCAAACAGATTTAAACAGAGGCAAACAGACTTAGAAAGACGCAAACAGACTTAATCAGAGGCAAACAGACTAAAACAGAGGCAAACAGACTTAAGCAGGGGCAAAGAGAGTGAAACAGAGGCAAACAGAGTTAAACAGAGGCAAACAGAGTTAGACAGAGTTAAACAGAATTAAATAGAGTTAAACACAGGCAAACAGAGTTAAACAGAGGCAAACAGAGTTAAACAGAGGCAAACAGAGTTAAGCAGAATTAAACAGAGGCAAACAGACTTACACAGAGTTAAACAGATGCAAACAGACTTCAACAGTGTAAAACAGAGTCAAACAAAGTTAAACAGAGGCAAACAGAGTTAAACAGATGCAAACAGAGTTAAAGAGAGGCAAACAGAGTTCAACAGAGGCAAACAGAGTTAAACAGAGGCAAACAGAGTTAAACAGAGGCAAACAGAGGCAAACAGAGGCAAACAGAGTTAAACAGAGGCAAGCAGAGTTAAACAGAGGCAAACAGAGTTAAACAGAGGCAAAGAGAGTTAAACAGAGGCAAAGAGAGTTAAACAGAGGCAAACAGAGTTAAACAGAGGCAAACAGAGTTAAACAGAGGCAAACAGAGTTCAACAGAGGCAAACAGAGGCAAACAGAGTGAAACAGAGGCAAACAGAGTGAAACAGAGGCAAGAAGACTTAAACAGAGGCAAACAAAGTGAAACAGAGGCATAAGAGGCAAACTGAGGCAAACAGAGTGAAACAGAGGCAAACAGAGTGAAACAGAGGCAAACAGAGTGAAACCATGGTAAACAGAGGCAAACAGAGCTAAACAGAGGCAAACAGAGTTAAACAGAGGCAAACAGAGTTCAACAGAGGCAAACAGAGGCAAACAGAGTTAAACAGAGGCAAACAGAGTTCAACAGAGGCAAACAGAGGCAAACAGAGCTAAACAGAGGCAAACAGAGTTAAACAGAGGCAAGAAGACTTAAACAGAGGCACACAGATTTAAACACAGGCAAACAGAGGCAAACAGCGTTAAACAGAGGCAAACAAAGGCAAACAGAGGCAAACAGAGGCAAACAGATTTAAACAGAGGCAAACAGAGTGAAACAGAGGCAAACAGAGTTAAACAGGGTTAAACAGTGTTAAACAGACGCATACAGAGGTTAAGCAGTGTTAAACATAGGCAAACAGAGGCAAGCAGAGGCAAGCAGAGGCAAAAAGACTGATACAGAGTGAAGCAGTGTTAAACAGAGGCAAGCAGAGGCAAGCAAAAGCAAGCAGTGGCATGCAGAGGCAAACAGAGGCAAACAGAGGCAAACAGAGGCAAACAGACTTAAACAGGGGCAAACAGACTGAAACAGAGGCAAACAGAGTTAAACAGAGGCAAACAGAGTTAAACAGAGGCAAACAGAGTTAAACAGAGGCAAACAGAGTTAAACAGATGCTAACAGAGTTAAACAGAGGCAGACAGAGTGAAACAGAGGCAAACAGAGTGAAACAGAGGCAAACCGAGTGAAACAGTGGCAAACTGAGTGAAACAGAGGCAAAGAGAGTTAAACAGACTTAAAAAGTGGCAAACAGAGTAATACAGAGTTAAACAGAGGCAAACAGAGTGAAACAGTGGCAAACAGAGTGAAACAGTGGCAAACAGTGTGAAACAGAGGCAAACTGAGTGAAACAGAGGCAAACAGTGTGAAACAGAGGCAAACAGATTTAAACAGACTTAAACAGAGGCAAACAGAGTTAAACAGACTGAAACAGAGGCAAACAGAGTTAAACAGACTTAAACAGAGGCAAACAGAGCCAAACAGAGTTATACAGAGGCAAACAGAGTTAAACAGAGGCTAACAGAGTTAAACAGAGGCAAACAGAGTGAAACAGAGGCAAACAGAATGAAACAGCGGCAAACAGAGTTAAACAGAGGCAAACAGAGGCTAACAGAGTTAAACAGAGGCAAACAGAGTGAAACAGAGGCAAACAGAGGAAAACAGAGGCAAAAACAGTGAAACAGAGTGAAACAGATTGAAACAGAGGCATACAGAGTAAAACAGAGTGAAACAGAGGCAAACAGAGTGAAACAGAGGCAAACAGAGTGAAACAGAGGCAAACAGATTGAAACAGACTTAAACAGAATTAAAGAGAGGCAAACAGACTTAAAGAGAGGCAAACAGATTAAACAGGCTCAAACAGATTTAAACAGAGGCAAACAGACTTAGAAAGACGCAAACAGACTTAAACAGAGGCAAACAGACTTAAACAGAGGCAAACAGACTTAAGCAGGGGCAAAGAGAGTGAAACAGAGGCAAACAGAGTTAAACAGAGGCAAACAGAGTTAGACAGAGTTAAACAGAATTAAATAGAGTTAAACACAGGCAAACAGAGTTAAACAGATGCAAACAGAGTTAAACAGAGGCAGAGGCAAACAGAGTTAAACAGAGGCAAACAGAGTGAAACAGAGGCAAACAGAGAGAAACAGAGGCAAGAAGACTTAAACAGAGGCAAACAAAGTGAAACAGAGGCAAAAAGAGGCAAACAGAGTTAAACAGAGGCAAACAGAGTGAAACAGAGGCAAACAGAGTAAATCCGTGGTAAACAGAGGCAAACAGAGTTAAACAGAGCCAAACAGAGTTAAACAGAGGCAAGAAGACTTAAACAGAGGCAAACAGAGTGAAACAGAGGCAAACAGAGGCAAACAGACTGAAACAGAGGCAAACAGAGGCAAACAGAGGCAAACAGAGGCAAACAGAGTGAAACAGAGGCAAACAGAGTGAAACAGAGGCAAACAGAGTGAAACCATGGTAAACAGAGGCAAACAGAGCTAAACAGAGGCAAACAGAGTTAAACAGAGGCAAGAAGACTTAAACAGAGGCAAACAGATTTAAACACAGGCAAACAGAGGCAAACAGACTGAAACAGAGGCAAACAGAGGCAAACAGAGGCAAACAGAGGCAAACAGATTTAAACAGAGGCAAACAGAGTGAAACAGAGGCAAACGGAGTTAAACAGGGTTAAACAGTGTTAAACAGACGCATACAGAGGTTAAGCAGTGTTAAACATAGGCAAACAGAGGCAAGCAGAGGCAAGCAGAGGCAAAAAGACTGATACAGATTGAAGCAGTGTTAAACAGAGGCAAGCAGAGGCAAGCAAAAGCAAGCAGAGGCATGCAGAGGCAAACAGAGGCAAACAGAGGCAAACAGAGGCAAACAGATTTAAACAGGGGCAAACAGAGTGAAACAGAGGCAAACAGAGTTAAACAGAGGCAAACAGAGTTAGACAGAGTTAAACAGAGTTAAATAGAGTTAAACAGAGGCAAATAGAGTTAAACAGAGGCAAACAGAGTTAAACAGAGGCAAACAGAGTTAAACAGATGCTAACAGAGTTAAACAGAGGCAGACAGAGTGAAACAGAGGCAAACAGAGTGAAACAGAGGCAAACAGAGTGAAACAGTGGCAAACGGAGTGAAACAGAGGCAAACAGAGTTAAACAGACTTAAAAAGTGGCAAACAGAGTAATACAGAGTTAAACAGAGGCAAACAGAGTGAAACAGTGGCAAACAGAGTGAAACAGAGGCAAACAGTGTGAAACAGAGGCAAACAGAGTGAAACAGAGGCAAACAGTGTGAAACAGAGGCGAACAGATTTAAACAGACTTAAACAGAGGCAAACAGAGTTAAACAGGCTGAAACAGAGGCAAACAGAGTTAAACAGACTTAAACAGAGGCAAACAGAGCCAAACAGAGTTAAACAGAGGCAAACAGAGTTAAACAGAGGCTAACAGAGTTAAACAGAGGCAAACCGAGTGAAACAGAGGCAAACAGAGTGAAACAGCGGCAAACAGACTTAAACAGAGGCAAACAGACTTCAACAGAGGCAAACAGACTTAAGCAGGGGCAAAGAGAGTGAAACAGAGGCAAACAGAGTTAAACAGAGGCAAACAGAGTTAGACAGAGTTAAACAGAATTAAATAGAGTTAAACACAGGCAAACAGAGTTAAACAGAGGCAAACAGAGTTAAACAGAGGCAAACAGAGTTAAGCAGAAATAAACAAAGGCAAACAGAGTTACACAGAGTTAAACAGATGCAAACAGAGTTAAACAGAGGCAGAGGCAAACAGAGTTAAACGGAGGCAAACAGAGGCAAACAGAGTGAAACAGAGGCAAACAGAGTGAAACAGAGGCAAGAAGACTGAAACAGAGGCAAACAAAGTGAAACAGAGGCAAAAAGAGGCAAACAGAGTTAAACAGAGGCAAACAGAGTGAAACAGAGGCAAAAAGAGTAAAACCGTGGTAAACAGAGGCAAACAGAGTTAAACAGAGCCAAACAGAGTTAAACCGAGGCAAGAAGACTTAAACAGAGGCAAACAGATTGAAACAGAGGCAAACAGAGGCAAACAGACTGAAACAGAGGCAAACAGAGGCAAACAGAGGCAAACAGAGTTAAACAGAGGCAAGTAGACTTAAACAGAGGCAAACAGTGGTAAACAGAGGCAAACAGAGGCGAACAGAGTTAAACAGAGGCAAACAGAGGCAAACAGAGGCAAACAGAGTTAAACAGAGGCAAACAGAGTTAAACAGAGGCAAACAGAGTTAAACAGATGCAAAGAGAGTTAAACAGAGGCAAACAGAGTTAAACAAAGGCAAACAGAGTTAAACAAAGGCAAACAGAGGCAAACAGAGTTAACCAGATGCAAACAGAGGCAAACAGAGTGAAACAGAGGCAAGAAGACTTAAACAGAGGCAAACAAATTGAAACAGAGGCAAACAGAGGCAAACAGAGGCAAACAGAGTTAAACAGAGGCAAACAGCGTGAAACAGAGGCAAACAGAGTGAAACCGTGGTAAACAGAGGCAAACGGAGCTAAACTGAGGCAAACAGAGTTAAACAGAAGCAAGAAGACTTAAACAGAGGCAAACAGATTTAAACAGAGGCAAACAGAGACAAACAGAGTTAAACAGAGGCAAACAGAGGCAAACAGAGGCAAACAGAGTTAAACAGAGGCAAACAGAGTGAAACAAAGGCAAACAGAGTTAAACAGGGTTAAACAGTGTTAAACAGACGCATACAGAGGTTAAGCAGTGTTAAACAGAGGCAAACAGAAGCAAACAGAGGCAAAAAGACTGAAACAGAGTGAAACAGTGTTAAACAGAGGCAAGTAGAGGCAAGCAAAAGCAAGCAGAGGCATGCAGAGGCAAACAGAGGCAAACAGTAGCAAACAGAGGCAAACAGACTGAAACAGAGGCAAACAAAGGCAAACAGAGCCAAAGAGAGGCAAGCAGAGTTAAACAGAGGCAAAAAGAGTGAAACAAAGGCAAAAAGAGTGAAACAGAGGCAAAAAGAGTGAAACAGAGGCAAACAGACTGAAGCAGAGGCAAACAGACTGAAAAAGAGGCAAACAGACTGAAATAGAGGCAAACAGACTGACACAGAGGCAAACAGACTGAAACAGAGGCAAACAGACTGAAACAGAGGCAAAGAGAATTAAACAGAGGCAAACAGAGTGAAACAGAGGCAAACAGATTGAAACAGAGGCAAGAAGACTTAAATAGAGGCAAAAAGAGTGAAACAGAGGCAAACAGAGGCAAACAGAGTGAAACAGAGGCAAACAGAGGCAAACAGAGTGAAACAGAGGCAAAAAGAATTAAACAGAGGCAAACAGAGTGAAACAGAGGCAAAATGAGGCAAACAGAGGCAAACAGTTTTAAACAGAGGCAACCAGAGGCAAACAGAGTGAAACAGAGGCAAGAAGACTTAAACAGAGGCAAACAGAGGCAAACAGAGTTAAACAAAGCAAACAGAGTGAAACCGAGGCAAACAGAGTGAAACCGTGGTAAACAGAGGCGAACAGAGGCAAACAGAGTTGAACAGAGGCAAACAGAGTGAAACAGAGGCAAAAAGAGTGAAACCGTGGTAAGCAGAGGCAAACAGAGTTAAACAGAGGCAAACAGAGTTAAACAGATGCAAACAGAGGCAAACAGAGTGAAACAGAGGCAAACAGAGTGAAACAGAGGCAAGAAGACTTAAACAGAGGTAAACAAATTGAAACAGAGGCAAACAGAGGCAAACAGAGTTAAACAGAGGCAAACAGAGTGAAACAGAGGCAAACAGAGTGAAACCAAGGTAAACAGAGGCAAACAGAGCTAAACAGAGGCAAACAGAGTTAAACAGAGGCTAAAAGACTTAAACAGAGGCAAACAGATTTACACACAGGCAAACAGAGGCAAACAGCGTTAAACAGAGGCAAACAGAGGCAAACAGAGGCAAACAGAGGCAAACAGAGTTAAACAGAGGCAAACAGAGTGAAACAGAGGCAAAAGGAGTTAAACATTGTTAAACAGTGTTAAACAGACGCATACAGAGGTTAAGCAGTGTTAAACAGAGGCAAACAGAGGCAAGCAGAGGCAAGCAGAGGCAAAAAGACTGATACAGAGTGAAGCAGTGTTAAACAGAGGCAAGCAGAGGCAAGCAAAAGCAAGCAGAGGCATGCAGAGGCAAACAGAGGCAAACAGAGGCAAACAGACTTAAACAGGGGCAAACAGAGTGAAACAGACGCAAACAGAGTTAAACAGAGGCAAACAGAGTTAGACAGAGTTAAACAGAGTTAAATAGAGTTAAACAGAGGCAAACAGATTTAAACAGAGGCAAACAGAGTTAAACAGAGGCAAACAGAGTTAAACAGATGCTAACAGAGTTAAACCGAGGCAAACAGAGTGAAACAGAGGCAAACAGAGTGAAACAGAGGCAGACAGAGTGAAACAGTGGCAAACTGAGTGAAACAGAGGCAAACAGAGTTAAACAGACTTAAACAGTGGCAAACAGAGTAATACAGAGTTAAACAGAGGCAAACAGAGTGAAACAGTGGCAAACAGAGGCAAACAGAGGCAAACAGAGTTAAACAGAGGCAAACAGAGTGAAACAAAGGCAAACAGAGTTAAACAGGGTTAAACAGTGTTAAACAGACGCATACAGAGGTTAAGCAGTGTTAAACAGAGGCAAACAGAAGCAAACAGAGGCAAAAAGACTGAAACAGAGTGAAACAGTGTTAAACAGAGGCAAGTAGAGGCAAGCAAAAGCAAGCAGAGGCATGCAGAGGCAAACAGAGGCAAACAGTAGCAAACAGAGGCAAACAGACTGAAACAGAGGCAAACAAAGGCAAACAGAGCCAAAGAGAGGCAAGCAGAGTTAAACAGAGGCAAAAAGAGTGAAACAAAGGCAAAAAGAGTGAAACAGAGGCAAAAAGAGTGAAACAGAGGCAAACAGACTGAAGCAGAGGCAAACAGACTGAAAAAGAGGCAAACAGACTGAAATAGAGGCAAACAGACTGACACAGAGGCAAACAGACTGAAACAGAGGCAAACAGACTGAAACAGAGGCAAAGAGAATTAAACAGAGGCAAACAGAGTGAAACAGAGGCAAACAGATTGAAACAGAGGCAAGAAGACTTAAATAGAGGCAAAAAGAGTGAAACAGAGGCAAACAGAGGCAAACAGAGTGAAACAGAGGCAAACAGAGGCAAACAGAGTGAAACAGAGGCAAAAAGAATTAAACAGAGGCAAACAGAGTGAAACAGAGGCAAAATGAGGCAAACAGAGGCAAACAGTTTTAAACAGAGGCAACCAGAGGCAAACAGAGTGAAACAGAGGCAAGAAGACTTAAACAGAGGCAAACAGAGGCAAACAGAGTTAAACAAAGCAAACAGAGTGAAACCGAGGCAAACAGAGTGAAACCGTGGTAAACAGAGGCGAACAGAGGCAAACAGAGTTGAACAGAGGCAAACAGAGTGAAACAGAGGCAAAAAGAGTGAAACCGTGGTAAGCAGAGGCAAACAGAGTTAAACAGAGGCAAACAGAGTTAAACAGATGCAAACAGAGGCAAACAGAGTGAAACAGAGGCAAACAGAGTGAAACAGAGGCAAACAGAGTTAGACAGAGTTAAACAGAGTTAAATAGAGTTAAACAGAGGCAAATAGAGTTAAACAGAGGCAAACAGAGTTAAACAGAGGCAAACAGAGTTAAACAGATGCTAACAGAGTTAAACAGAGGCAGACAGAGTGAAACAGAGGCAAACAGAGTGAAACAGAGGCAAACAGAGTGAAACAGTGGCAAACGGAGTGAAACAGAGGCAAACAGAGTTAAACAGACTTAAAAAGTGGCAAACAGAGTAATACAGAGTTAAACAGAGGCAAACAGAGTGAAACAGTGGCAAACAGAGTGAAACAGAGGCAAACAGTGTGAAACAGAGGCAAACAGAGTGAAACAGAGGCAAACAGTGTGAAACAGAGGCGAACAGATTTAAACAGACTTAAACAGAGGCAAACAGAGTTAAACAGGCTGAAACAGAGGCAAACAGAGTTAAACAGACTTAAACAGAGGCAAACAGAGCCAAACAGAGTTAAACAGAGGCAAACAGAGTTAAACAGAGGCTAACAGAGTTAAACAGAGGCAAACCGAGTGAAACAGAGGCAAACAGAGTGAAACAGCGGCAAACAGACTTAAACAGAGGCAAACAGACTTCAACAGAGGCAAACAGACTTAAGCAGGGGCAAAGAGAGTGAAACAGAGGCAAACAGAGTTAAACAGAGGCAAACAGAGTTAGACAGAGTTAAACAGAATTAAATAGAGTTAAACACAGGCAAACAGAGTTAAACAGAGGCAAACAGAGTTAAACAGAGGCAAACAGAGTTAAGCAGAAATAAACAAAGGCAAACAGAGTTACACAGAGTTAAACAGATGCAAACAGAGTTAAACAGAGGCAGAGGCAAACAGAGTTAAACGGAGGCAAACAGAGGCAAACAGAGTGAAACAGAGGCAAACAGAGTGAAACAGAGGCAAGAAGACTGAAACAGAGGCAAACAAAGTGAAACAGAGGCAAAAAGAGGCAAACAGAGTTAAACAGAGGCAAACAGAGTGAAACAGAGGCAAAAAGAGTAAAACCGTGGTAAACAGAGGCAAACAGAGTTAAACAGAGCCAAACAGAGTTAAACCGAGGCAAGAAGACTTAAACAGAGGCAAACAGATTGAAACAGAGGCAAACAGAGGCAAACAGACTGAAACAGAGGCAAACAGAGGCAAACAGAGGCAAACAGAGTTAAACAGAGGCAAGTAGACTTAAACAGAGGCAAACAGTGGTAAACAGAGGCAAACAGAGGCGAACAGAGTTAAACAGAGGCAAACAGAGGCAAACAGAGGCAAACAGAGTTAAACAGAGGCAAACAGAGTTAAACAGAGGCAAACAGAGTTAAACAGATGCAAAGAGAGTTAAACAGAGGCAAACAGAGTTAAACAAAGGCAAACAGAGTTAAACAAAGGCAAACAGAGGCAAACAGAGTTAACCAGATGCAAACAGAGGCAAACAGAGTGAAACAGAGGCAAGAAGACTTAAACAGAGGCAAACAAATTGAAACAGAGGCAAACAGAGGCAAACAGAGGCAAACAGAGTTAAACAGAGGCAAACAGCTTGAAACAGAGGCAAACAGAGTGAAACCGTGGTAAACAGAGGCAAACAGAGCTAAACTGAGGCAAACAGAGTTAAACAGAAGCAAGAAGACTTAAACAGAGGCAAACAGATTTAAACAGAGGCAAACAGAGACAAACAGAGTTAAACAGAGGCAAACAGAGGCAAACAGAGGCAAACAGAGTTAAACAGAGGCAAACAGAGTGAAACAAAGGCAAACAGAGTTAAACAGGGTTAAACAGTGTTAAACAGACGCATACAGAGGTTAAGCAGTGTTAAACAGAGGCAAACAGAAGCAAACAGAGGCAAAAAGACTGAAACAGAGTGAAACAGTGTTAAACAGAGGCAAGTAGAGGCAAGCAAAAGCAAGCAGAGGCATGCAGAGGCAAACAGAGGCAAACAGTAGCAAACAGAGGCAAACAGACTGAAACAGAGACAAACAAAGGCAAACAGAGCCAAAGAGAGGCAAGCAGAGTTAAACAGAGGCAAAAAGAGTGAAACAAAGGCAAAAAGAGTGAAACAGAGGCAAAAAGAGTGAAACAGAGGCAAACAGACTGAAGCAGAGGCAAACAGACTGAAAAAGAGGCAAACAGACTGAAATAGAGGCAAACAGACTGACACAGAGGCAAACAGACTGAAACAGAGGCAAACAGACTGAAACAGAGGCAAAGAGAATTAAACAGAGGCAAACAGAGTGAAACAGAGGCAAACAGATTGAAACAGAGGCAAGAAGACTTAAATAGAGGCAAAAAGAGTGAAACAGAGGCAAACAGAGGCAAACAGAGTGAAACAGAGGCAAACAGAGGCAAACAGAGTGAAACAGAGGCAAAAAGAATTAAACAGAGGCAAACAGAGTGAAACAGAGGCAAAATGAGGCAAACAGAGGCAAACAGTTTTAAACAGAGGCAACCAGAGGCAAACAGAGTGAAACAGAGGCAAGAAGACTTAAACAGAGGCAAACAGAGGCAAACAGAGTTAAACAAAGCAAACAGAGTGAAACCGAGGCAAACAGAGTGAAACCGTGGTAAACAGAGGCGAACAGAGGCAAACAGAGTTGAACAGAGGCAAACAGAGTGAAACAGAGGCAAAAAGAGTGAAACCGTGGTAAGCAGAGGCAAACAGAGTTAAACAGAGGCAAACAGAGTTAAACAGATGCAAACAGAGGCAAACAGAGTGAAACAGAGGCAAACAGAGTGAAACAGAGGCAAGAAGACTTAAACAGAGGTAAACAAATTGAAACAGAGGCAAACAGAGGCAAACAGAGTTAAACAGAGGCAAACAGAGTGAAACAGAGGCAACAGAGTGAAACCAAGGTAAACAGAGGCAAACAGAGCTAAACAGAGGCAAACAGAGTTAAACAGAGGCTAAAAGACTTAAACAGAGGCAAACAGATTTACACACAGGCAAACAGAGGCAAACAGCGTTAAACAGAGGCAAACAGAGGCAAACAGAGGCAAACAGAGGCAAACAGAGTTAAACAGAGGCAAACAGAGTGAAACAGAGGCAAAAGGAGTTAAACATTGTTAAACAGTGTTAAACAGACGCATACAGAGGTTAAGCAGTGTTAAACAGAGGCAAACAGAGGCAAGCAGAGGCAAGCAGAGGCAAAAAGACTGATACAGAGTGAAGCAGTGTTAAACAGAGGCAAGCAGAGGCAAGCAAAAGCAAGCAGAGGCATGCAGAGGCAAACAGAGGCAAACAGAGGCAAACAGACTTAAACAGGGGCAAACAGAGTGAAACAGACGCAAACAGAGTTAAACAGAGGCAAACAGAGTTAGACAGAGTTAAACAGAGTTAAATAGAGTTAAACAGAGGCAAACAGATTTAAACAGAGGCAAACAGAGTTAAACAGAGGCAAACAGAGTTAAACAGATGCTAACAGAGTTAAACCGAGGCAAACAGAGTGAAACAGAGGCAAACAGAGTGAAACAGAGGCAGACAGAGTGAAACAGTGGCAAACTGAGTGAAACAGAGGCAAACAGAGTTAAACAGACTTAAACAGTGGCAAACAGAGTAATACAGAGTTAAACAGAGGCAAACAGAGTGAAACAGTGGCAAACAGAGGCAAACAGAGGCAAACAGAGTTAAACAGAGGCAAACAGAGTGAAACAAAGGCAAACAGAGTTAAACAGGGTTAAACAGTGTTAAACAGACGCATACAGAGGTTAAGCAGTGTTAAACAGAGGCAAACAGAAGCAAACAGAGGCAAAAAGACTGAAACAGAGTGAAACAGTGTTAAACAGAGGCAAGTAGAGGCAAGCAAAAGCAAGCAGAGGCATGCAGAGGCAAACAGAGGCAAACAGTAGCAAACAGAGGCAAACAGACTGAAACAGAGGCAAACAAAGGCAAACAGAGCCAAAGAGAGGCAAGCAGAGTTAAACAGAGGCAAAAAGAGTGAAACAAAGGCAAAAAGAGTGAAACAGAGGCAAAAAGAGTGAAACAGAGGCAAACAGACTGAAGCAGAGGCAAACAGACTGAAAAAGAGGCAAACGGACTGAAATAGAGGCAAACAGACTGACACAGAGGCAAACAGACTGAAACAGAGGCAAACAGACTGAAACAGAGGCAAAGAGAATTAAACAGAGGCAAACAGAGTGAAACAGAGGCAAACAGATTGAAACAGAGGCAAGAAGACTTAAATAGAGGCAAAAAGAGTGAAACAGAGGCAAACAGAGGCAAACAGAGTGAAACAGAGGCAAACAGAGGCAAACAGAGTGAAACAGAGGCAAAAAGAATTAAACAGAGGCAAACAGAGTGAAACAGAGGCAAAATGAGGCAAACAGAGGCAAACAGTTTTAAACAGAGGCAACCAGAGGCAAACAGAGTGAAACAGAGGCAAGAAGACTTAAACAGAGGCAAACAGAGGCAAACAGAGTTAAACAAAGCAAACAGAGTGAAACCGAGGCAAACAGAGTGAAACCGTGGTAAACAGAGGCGAACAGAGGCAAACAGAGTTGAACAGAGGCAAACAGAGTGAAACAGAGGCAAAAAGAGTGAAACCGTGGTAAGCAGAGGCAAACAGAGTTAAACAGAGGCAAACAGAGTTAAACAGATGCAAACAGAGGCAAACAGAGTGAAACAGAGGCAAACAGAGTGAAACAGAGGCAAGAAGACTTAAACAGAGGTAAACAAATTGAAACAGAGGCAAACAGAGGCAAACAGAGTTAAACAGAGGCAAACAGAGTGAAACAGAGGCAAACAGAGTGAAACCAAGGTAAACAGAGGCAAACAGAGCTAAACAGAGGCAAACAGAGTTAAACAGAGGCTAAAAGACTTAAACAGAGGCAAACAGATTTACACACAGGCAAACAGAGGCAAACAGCGTTAAACAGAGGCAAACAGAGGCAAACAGAGGCAAACAGAGGCAAACAGAGTTAAACAGAGGCAAACAGAGTGAAACAGAGGCAAAAGGAGTTAAACATTGTTAAACAGTGTTAAACAGACGCATACAGAGGTTAAGCAGTGTTAAACAGAGGCAAACAGAGGCAAGCAGA
This sequence comes from Isurus oxyrinchus, assembly GCA_026770705.1. Classification (NCBI taxonomy): domain Eukaryota; kingdom Metazoa; phylum Chordata; class Chondrichthyes; order Lamniformes; family Lamnidae; genus Isurus; species Isurus oxyrinchus. The sequence goes on along the minus strand of JANJGN010003737.1, from coordinate 10,708 downwards.
GGCAAGCAGAGGCAAAAAGACTGATACAGAGTGAAGCAGTGTTAAACAGAGGCAAGCAGAGGCAAGCAAAAGCAAGCAGAGGCATGCAGAGGCAAACAGAGGCAAACAGAGGCAAACAGACTTAAACAGGGGCAAACAGAGTGAAACAGACGCAAACAGAGTTAAACAGAGGCAAACAGAGTTAGACAGAGTTAAACAGAGTTAAATAGAGTTAAACAGAGGCAAACAGATTTAAACAGAGGCAAACAGAGTTAAACAGAGGCAAACAGAGTTAAACAGATGCTAACAGAGTTAAACCGAGGCAAACAGAGTGAAACAGAGGCAAACAGAGTGAAACAGAGGCAGACAGAGTGAAACAGTGGCAAACTGAGTGAAACAGAGGCAAACAGAGTTAAACAGACTTAAACAGTGGCAAACAGAGTAATACAGAGTTAAACAGAGGCAAACAGAGTGAAACAGTGGCAAACAGAGTGAAACAGAGGCAAACAGTGTGAAACAGAGGCAAACAGAGTGAAACAGAGGCAAACAGTGTGAAACAGAGGCAAACAGATTTAAACAGACTTAAACAGAGGCAACAGAGTTAAACAGACTGAAACAGAGGCAAACAGAGTTAAACAGACTTAAACAGAGGCAAACAGAGCCAAACAGAGTTAAACAGAGGCAAACAGAGTTAAACAGAGGCTAACAGAGTTAAACAGAGGCAAACAGAGTGAACCAGAGGCAAACAGAGGCTAACAGAGTTAAACAGAGGCAAACAGAGTGAAACAGATTGAAACAGAGGCAAACAGAGTAAAACAGAGTGAAACAGAGGCAAACAGAGTGAAACAGAGGCAAACAGAGTGAAACAGAGGCAAACAGATTGAAACAGACTTAAACAGACTTAAAGAGAGGCAAACAGACTTAAAGAGAGGCAAACAGATTAAACACGCTCAAACAGATTTAAACAGAGGCAAACAGACTTAGAAAGACGCAAACAGACTTAAACAGAGTTAAACAGACTTAAACAGAGGCAAACAGAGTTAAACAGAGTTAAACAGAATTAAATAGAGTTAAACACAGGCAAACAGATTTAAACAGAGGCAAACAGAGTTAAACAGAGGCAAACAGAGTTAAGCAGAATTAAACAGAGGCAAAGAGAGTTACACAGAGTTAAACAGACGCAAACAGAGTTCAACAGTGTAAAACAGAGTCAAACAAAGTTAAACAGAGGCAAACAGAGTTAAACAGAGGCAAACAGAGTTAAACAGAGGCAAACAGATTAAACAGGCTCAAACAGATTTAAACAGAGGCAAACAGACTTAGAAAGACGCAAACAGACTTAATCAGAGGCAAACAGACTTAAACAGAGGCAAACAGACTTAAGCAGGGGCAAAGAGAGTGAAACAGAGGCAAACAGAGTTAAACAGAGGCAAACAGAGTTAGACAGAGTTAAACAGAATTAAATAGAGTTAAACACAGGCAAACAGAGTTAAACAGAGGCAAACAGAGTTAAACAGAGGCAAACAGAGTTAAGCAGAATTAAACAGAGGCAAACAGAGTTACACAGAGTTAAACAGATGCAAACAGACTTCAACAGTGTAAAACAGAGTCAAACAAAGTTAAACAGAGGCAAACAGAGTTAAACAGAAGCAAACAGAGTTAAAGAGAGGCAAACAGAGTTCAACAGAGGCAAACAGAGTTAAACAGAGGCAAACAGAGTTAAACAGAGGCAGAGGCGTTCAGAGTTAAACAGAGGCAAACAGAGGCTAACAGAGTGAAACAGAGGCAAACAGAGTGAAACAGAGGCAAGAAGACTTAAACAGAGGCAAACAAAGTGAAACAGAGGCAAAAAGAGGCAAACAGAGTTAAACAGAGGCAAACAGAGTGAAACAGAGGCAAACAGAGTGAAACTGTGGTAAACAGAGGCAAACAGAGTTAAACAGAGCCAAACAGAGTAAAACAGAGGCAAGAAGACTTAAACAGAGGCAAACAGATTGAAACAGAGGCAAACAGAGGCAAACAGATTGAAACAGAGGCAAACAGAGGCAAACAGAGGCAAACAGAGTTAAACAGAGGCAAACAGAGTGAAACAGAGGCAAACAGAGTTAAACAGAGGCAAACAGAGTGAAACAGAGGCAAACAGAGTTAAACAGGGTTAAACTGTGTTAAACAGAGGCATACAGAGGTTAAGCAGTGTTAAACAGAGGCAAACAGAGGCAAGCAGAGGCTAAAAAGATTGAAACAGAGTGAAACAGTGTTAAACAGAGGCAAGCAGAGGCAAGCAAAGGCAAGCAGAGGAAAGCAGAGGCAAACAGAGGCAAACAGAGGCAAACAGAGGCAAACACACTGAAACAGAGGCAAACAAAGGCAAACAGAGGCAAACAGAGGCAAACAGACTGAAACAGAGGCAAAAGGTGTGAAACAGAGGCAAAAAGAGTGAAACAGAGGCAAAAAGAGTGAAACAGAGGCAAACAGACTGAAACAGAGGCAAACAGACTGAAACAGAGGCAAACAGACTGAAACAGAGGAGAACAGGCTGAAACAGAGGCAATCGGACTGACACAGAGGCAAACAGACTGAAACAGAAGCAAACAGACTGAAACAGAGGCAAAAAGACTGAAACAGAGGCAAACAGACCAAAACAGAGGCAAAAAGACTGAAACAGAGGCAAGAAGACTTAAACAGAGGCAAACAGAGTAAAACAGAGGCAAGAAGAATTAAACAGAGGCAAACAGAGTGAAACAGAGGCAAACAGAGGCAAACAGAGTGAAACAGAGGCAAACAGAGTTAAACAGAGGCAAACAGAGTGAAACAGAGGCAAACAGAGCCAAACAGAGGCAAACAGAGTGAAACAGAGGCAAGAAGACTTAAGCAGAGGCAAACAGAGTGAAACAGAGGCAAACAGATTGAAACAGACTTAAACAGAATTAAAGAGAGGCAAACAGACTTAAAGAGAGGCAAACAGATTAAACAGGCTCAAACAGATTTAAACAGAGGCAAACAGACTTAGAAAGACGCAAACAGACTTAAACAGAGGCAAACAGACTTAAACAGAGGCAAACAGACTTAAGCAGGGGCAAAGAGAGTGAAACAGAGGCAAACAGAGTTAAACAGAGGCAAACAGAGTTAGACAGAGTTAAACAGAATTAAATAGAGTTAAACACAGGCAAACAGAGTTAAACAGATGCAAACAGAGTTAAACAGAGGCAGAGGCAAACAGAGTTAAACAGAGGCAAACAGAGTGAAACAGAGGCAAACAGAGTGAAACAGAGGCAAGAAGACTTAAACAGAGGCAAACAAAGTGAAACAGAGGCAAAAAGAGGCAAACAGAGTTAAACAGAGGCAAACAGAGTGAAACAGAGGCAAACAGAGTAAATCCGTGGTAAACAGAGGCAAACAGAGTTAAACAGAGCCAAACAGAGTTAAACAGAGGCAAGAAGACTTAAACAGAGGCAAACAGAGTGAAACAGAGGCAAACAGAGGCAAACAGACTGAAACAGAGGCAAACAGAGGCAAACAGAGGCAAACAGAGGCAAACAGAGTGAAACAGAGGCAAACAGAGTGAAACAGAGGCAAACAGAGTGAAACCATGGTAAACAGAGGCAAACAGAGCTAAACAGAGGCAAACAGAGTTAAACAGAGGCAAGAAGACTTAAACAGAGGCAAACAGATTTAAACACAGGCAAACAGAGGCAAACAGACTGAAACAGAGGCAAACAGAGGCAAACAGAGGCAAACAGAGGCAAACAGATTTAAACAGAGGCAAACAGAGTGAAACAGAGGCAAACGGAGTTAAACAGGGTTAAACAGTGTTAAACAGACGCATACAGAGGTTAAGCAGTGTTAAACATAGGCAAACAGAGGCAAGCAGAGGCAAGCAGAGGCAAAAAGACTGATACAGATTGAAGCAGTGTTAAACAGAGGCAAGCAGAGGCAAGCAAAAGCAAGCAGAGGCATGCAGAGGCAAACAGAGGCAAACAGAGGCAAACAGAGGCAAACAGATTTAAACAGGGGCAAACAGAGTGAAACAGAGGCAAACAGAGTTAAACAGAGGCAAACAGAGTTAGACAGAGTTAAACAGAGTTAAATAGAGTTAAACAGAGGCAAATAGAGTTAAACAGAGGCAAACAGAGTTAAACAGAGGCAAACAGAGTTAAACAGATGCTAACAGAGTTAAACAGAGGCAGACAGAGTGAAACAGAGGCAAACAGAGTGAAACAGAGGCAAACAGAGTGAAACAGTGGCAAACGGAGTGAAACAGAGGCAAACAGAGTTAAACAGACTTAAAAAGTGGCAAACAGAGTAATACAGAGTTAAACAGAGGCAAACAGAGTGAAACAGTGGCAAACAGAGTGAAACAGAGGCAAACAGTGTGAAACAGAGGCAAACAGAGTGAAACAGAGGCAAACAGTGTGAAACAGAGGCGAACAGATTTAAACAGACTTAAACAGAGGCAAACAGAGTTAAACAGGCTGAAACAGAGGCAAACAGAGTTAAACAGACTTAAACAGAGGCAAACAGAGCCAAACAGAGTTAAACAGAGGCAAACAGAGATTAAACAGACGAAAGAGTGAAGGGCAAACAGACTTAAACAGAGGCAAACAGACTTCAACAGAAGCAAACAGACTTAAGCAGGGGCAAAGAGATTGAAACAGAGGCAAACAGAGTTAAACAGAGGCAAACAGAGTTAGACAGAGTTAAACAGAATTAAATAGAGTTAAACACAGGCAAACAGAGTTAAACAGAGGCAAACAGAGTTAAACAGAGGCAAACAGAGTTAAGCAGAAATAAACAAAGGCAAACAGAGTTACACAGAGTTAAACAGATGCAAACAGAGTTAAACAGAGGCAGAGGCAAACAGAGTTAAACGGAGGCAAACAGAGGCAAACAGAGTGAAACAGAGGCAAACAGAGTGAAACAGAGGCAAGAAGACTGAAACAGAGGCAAACAAAGTGAAACAGAGGCAAAAAGAGGCAAACAGAGTTAAACAGAGGCAAACAGAGTGAAACAGAGGCAAAAAGAGTAAAACCGTGGTAAACAGAGGCAAACAGAGTTAAACAGAGCCAAACAGAGTTAAACCGAGGCAAGAAGACTTAAACAGAGGCAAACAGATTGAAACAGAGGCAAACAGAGGCAAACAGACTGAAACAGAGGCAAACAGAGGCAAACAGAGGCAAACAGAGTTAAACAGAGGCAAGTAGACTTAAACAGAGGCAAACAGTGGTAAACAGAGGCAAACAGAGGCAAACAGAGGCAAACAGAGTGAAACAGAGGCAAACAGAGTGAAACAGAGGCAAACAGAGTGAAACCATGGTAAACAGAGGCAAACAGAGCTAAACAGAGGCAAACAGAGTTAAACAGAGGCAAGAAGACTTAAACAGAGGCAAACAGATTTAAACACAGGCAAACAGAGGCAAACAGACTGAAACAGAGGCAAACAGAGGCAAACAGAGGCAAACAGAGGCAAACAGAGTTAAACAGAGGCAAACAGAGTTAAACAGAGGCAAACAGAGTTAAACAGATGCAAAGAGAGTTAAACAGAGGCAAACAGAGTTAAACAAAGGCAAACAGAGTTAAACAAAGGCAAACAGAGGCAAACAGAGTTAACCAGATGCAAACAGAGTGAAACAGAGGCAAGAAGACTTAAACAGAGGCAAACAAATTGAAACAGAGGCAAACAGAGGCAAACAGAGGCAAACAGAGTTAAACAGAGGCAAACAGCGTGAAACAGAGGCAAACAGAGTGAAACCGTGGTAAACAGAGGCAAACAGAGCTAAACTGAGGCAAACAGAGTTAAACAGAGGCAAGAAGACTTAAACAGAGGCAAACAGATTTAAACAGAGGCAAACAGAGACAAACAGAGTTAAACAGAGGCAAACAGAGGCAAACAGAGGCAAACAGAGTTAAACAGAGGCAAACAGAGTGAAACAAAGGCAAACAGAGTTAAACAGGGTTAAACAGTGTTAAACAGACGCATACAGAGGTTAAGCAGTGTTAAACAGAGGCAAACAGAAGCAAACAGAGGCAAAAAGACTGAAACAGAGTGAAACAGTGTTAAACAGAGGCAAGTAGAGGCAAGCAAAAGCAAGCAGAGGCATGCAGAGGCAAACAGAGGCAAACAGTAGCAAACAGAGGCAAACAGACTGAAACAGAGGCAAACAAAGGCAAACAGAGCCAAAGAGAGGCAAGCAGAGTTAAACAGAGGCAAAAAGAGTGAAACAAAGGCAAAAAGAGTGAAACAGAGGCAAAAAGAGTGAAACAGAGGCAAACAGACTGAAACAGAGGCAAACAGACTGAAAAAGAGGCAAACAGACTGAAATAGAGGCAAACAGACTGACACAGAGGCAAACAGACTGAAACAGAGGCAAACAGACTGAAACAGAGGCAAAGAGAATTAAACAGAGGCAAACAGAGTGAAACAGAGGCAAACAGATTGAAACAGAGGCAAGAAGACTTAAATAGAGGCAAAAAGAGTGAAACAGAGGCAAACAGAGGCAAACAGAGTGAAACAGAAGCAAACAGAGGCAAACAGAGTGAAACAGAGGCAAAAAGAATTAAACAGAGGCAAACAGAGTGAAACAGAGGCAAAATGAGGCAAACAGAGGCAAACAGTTTTAAACAGAGGCAACCAGAGGCAAACAGAGTGAAACAGAGGCAAACAGCGTGAAACAGAGGCAAACAGAGTGAAACCGTGGTAAACAGAGGCAAACAGAGCTAAACTGAGGCAAACAGAGTTAAACAGAGGCAAGAAGACTTAAACAGAGGCAAACAGATTTAAACAGAGGCAAACAGAGACAAACAGAGTTAAACAGAGGCAAACAGAGGCAAACAGAGGCAAACAGAGTTAAACAGAGGCAAACAGAGTGAAACAAAGGCAAACAGAGTTAAACAGGGTTAAACAGTGTTAAACAGACGCATACAGAGGTTAAGCAGTGTTAAACAGAGGCAAACAGAAGCAAACAGAGGCAAAAAGACTGAAACAGAGTGAAACAGTGTTAAACAGAGGCAAGTAGAGGCAAGCAAAAGCAAGCAGAGGCATGCAGAGGCAAACAGAGGCAAACAGTAGCAAACAGAGGCAAACAGACTGAAACAGAGGCAAACAAAGGCAAACAGAGCCAAAGAGAGGCAAGCAGAGTTAAACAGAGGCAAAAAGAGTGAAACAAAGGCAAAAAGAGTGAAACAGAGGCAAAAAGAGTGAAACAGAGGCAAACAGACTGAAACAGAGGCAAACAGACTGAAAAAGAGGCAAACAGACTGAAATAGAGGCAAACAGACTGACACAGAGGCAAACAGACTGAAACAGAGGCAAACAGACTGAAACAGAGGCAAAGAGAATTAAACAGAGGCAAACAGAGTGAAACAGAGGCAAACAGATTGAAACAGAGGCAAGAAGACTTAAATAGAGGCAAAAAGAGTGAAACAGAGGCAAACAGAGGCAAACAGAGTGAAACAGAAGCAAACAGAGGCAAACAGAGTGAAACAGAGGCAAAAAGAATTAAACAGAGGCAAACAGAGTGAAACAGAGGCAAAATGAGGCAAACAGAGGCAAACAGTTTTAAACAGAGGCAACCAGAGGCAAACAGAGTGAAACAGAGGCAAGAAGACTTAAACAGAGGCAAACAGAGGCAAACAGAGTTAAACAAAGCAAACAGAGTGAAACCGAGGCAAACAGAGTGAAACCGTGGTAAACAGAGGCAAACAGAGGCAAACAGAGTTGAACAGAGGCAAACAGAGTGAAACAGAGGCAAAAAGAGTGAAACCGTGGTAAGCAGAGGCAAACAGAGTTAAACAGAGGCAAACAGATTTAAACAGAGGCAAGTAGACTTAAACAGAGGCAAACAGAGGTAAACAGAGGCAAACAGAGTTAAACAGAGGCGAACAGAGTTAAACAGATGCAAACAGAGGCAAACAGAGTGAAACAGAGGCAAACAGAGTGAAACAGAGGCAAGAAGACTTAAACAGAGGTAAACAAATTGAAACAGAGGCAAACAGAGGCAAACAGAGTTAAACAGAGGCAAACAGAGTGAAACAGAGGCAAACAGAGTGAAACCAAGGTAAACAGAGGCAAACAGAGCTAAACAGAGGCAAACAGAGTTAAACAGAGGCTAAAAGACTTAAACAGAGGCAAACAGATTTACACACAGGCAAACAGAGGCAAACAGCGTTAAACAGAGGCAAACAGAGGCAAACAGAGGCAAACAGAGGCAAACAGAGTTAAACAGAGGCAAACAGAGTGAAACAGAGGCAAAAGGAGTTAAACATTGTTAAACAGTGTTAAACAGACGCATACAGAGGTTAAGCAGTGTTAAACAGAGGCAAACAGAGGCAAGCAGAGGCAAGCAGAGGCAAAAAGACTGATACAGAGTGAAGCAGTGTTAAACAGAGGCAAGCAGAGGCAAGCAAAAGCAAGCAGAGGCATGCAGAGGCAAACAGGCAAACAGAGGCAAACAGACTTAAACAGGGGCAAACAGAGTGAAACAGACGCAAACAGAGTTAAACAGAGGCAAACAGAGTTAGACAGAGTTAAACAGAGTTAAATAGAGTTAAACAGAGGCAAACAGATTTAAACAGAGGCAAACAGAGTTAAACAGAGGCAAACAGAGTTAAACAGATGCTAACAGAGTTAAACCGAGGCAAACAGAGTGAAACAGAGGCAAACAGAGTGAAACAGAGGCAGACAGAGTGAAACAGAGGCAAACAGATTTAAACAGAGGCAAGTAGACTTAAACAGAGGCAAACAGAGGTAAACAGAGGCAAACAGAGTTAAACAGAGGCAAACAGAGTTAAACAGATGCAAACAGAGGCAAACAGAGTGAAACAGAGGCAAACAGAGTGAAACAGAGGCAAGAAGACTTAAACAGAGGTAAACAAATTGAAACAGAGGCAAACAGAGGCAAACAGAGTTAAACAGAGGCAAACAGAGTGAAACAGAGGCAAACAGAGTGAAACCATGGTAAACAGAGGCAAACAGAGCTAAACAGAGGCAAACAGAGTTAAACAGAGGCTAAAAGACTTAAACAGAGGCAAACAGATTGACACACAGGCAAACAGAGGCAAACAGCGTTAAACAGAGGCAAACAGAGGCAAACAGAGGCAAACAGAGGCAAACAGAGTTAAACAGAGGCAAACAGAGTGAAACAGAGGCAAAAGGAGTTAAACATTGTTAAACAGTGTTAAACAGACGCATACAGAGGTTAAGCAGTGTTAAACAGAGGCAAACAGAGGCAAGCAGAGGCAAGCAGAGGCAAAAAGACTGATACAGAGTGAAGCAGTGTTAAACAGAGGCAAGCAGAGGCAAGCAAAAGCAAGCAGAGGCATGCAGAGGCAAACAGAGGCAAACAGAGGCAAACAGACTTAAACAGGGGCAAACAGAGTGAAACAGACGCAAACAGAGTTAAACAGAGGCAAACAGAGTTAGACAGAGTTAAACAGAGTTAAATAGAGTTAAACAGAGGCAAACAGATTTAAACAGAGGCAAACAGAGTTAAACAGAGGCAAACAGAGTTAAACAGATGCTAACAGAGTTAAACCGAGGCAAACAGAGTGAAACAGAGGTAAACAGAGTGAAACAGAGGCAGACAGAGTGAAACAGTGGCAAACGGAGTGAAACAGAGGCAAACAGAGTTAAACAGACTTAAACAGTGGCAAACAGAGTAATACAGAGTTAAACAGAGGCAAACAGAGTGAAACAGTGGCAAACAGAGTGAAACAGAGGCAAACAGTTTTAAACAGACTTAAACAGAGGCAAACAGAGTTAAACAGACTGAAACAGAGGCAAACAGAGTTAAACAGACTTAAACAGAGGCAAACAGAGCCAAACAGAGTTAAACAGAGGCAAACAGAGTTAAACAGAGGCTAACAGAGTTAAACAGAGATAACAGAGTGAACCAGAGGCAAACAGAGGCTAACAGAGTTAAACAGAGGCAAACAGAGTCAAACAGATTGAAACAGAGGCAAACAGAGTAAAACAGAGTGAAACAGAGGCAAACAGAGTGAAACAGAGGCAAACAGAGTGAAACAGAGGCAAACAGATTGAAACAGACTTAAACAGACTTAAAGAGAGGCAAACAGACTTAAAGAGAGGCAAACAGATTAAACAGGCTCAAACAGATTTAAACAGAGGCAAACAGACTTAGAAAGACGCAAACAGACTTAATCAGAGGCAAACAGACTTAAACAGAGGCAAACAGACTTAAGCAGGGGCAAAGAGAGTGAAACAGAGGCAAACAGAGTTAAACAGAGGCAAACAGAGTTAGACAGAGTTAAACAGAATTAAATAGAGTTAAAAACAGGCAAACAGAGTTAAACAGAGGCAAACAGAGTTAAACAGAGGCAAACAGAGTTAAGCAGAATTAAACAGAGGCAAACAGAGTTACACAGAGTTAAACAGATGCAAACAGACTTCAACAGTGTAAAACAGAGTCAAACAAAGTTAAACAGAGGCAAACAGAGTTAAACAGATGCAAACAGAGTTAAAGAGAGGCAAACAGAGTTCAACAGAGGCAAACAGAGTTAAACAGAGGCAAACAGAGTTAAACAGAGGCAGAGGCGTTCAGAGTTAAACAGAGGCAAACAGAGGCAAACAGAGTGAAACAGAGGCAAACAGAGTGAAACAGAGGCAAGAAGACTTAAACAGAGGCAAACAAAGTGAAACAGAGGCAAAAAGAGGCAAACAGAGTTAAACAGAGGCAAACAGAGTGAAACAGAGGCAAACAGAGTGAAACCGTGG
>JANJGN010003736.1:0-41007 GCA_026770705.1 Isurus oxyrinchus | reverse complement strand
CTGCCCTCTCAGGTGGATGCAAAAGGTCCCCACTGCAAGGATTGGGAAAAAGAGCAGGGAGGGGGTTGGTTTGGGGATATGGAAAGGGGGTGAGGGCTGCGTACTCCCAGTGCCCTGGGCCCAATATTTATCCGTTAACCAAAACATGACTGAAAAAAAGCTGGATGACCTGTGTCGTTATCAATTTGTTGTTTGTGGGAGCTTGCTGTGCACAAAATGTCTGCTGCATTCCTTACACTGCAAGAGGGATGACACTTTGTAAAAGCGTTTCGTCGTCTGTCGAGCGGGTTGGGATGTCCTGAGCGGGGTGAGGTGGGGGGTGGGGGGGGGGGGGGTGGTGAAAGGCGCTACAGAAATGCAAGTCTTCGCTTGCGGTAATCAGTGCCCTCGTCGACAGCGGAGAGGTGGAGCGTTTTTGTACTCTCACCCCTCCCACGTGGAGCCCTCCGTCCTGGGAGCTGGGGTGGGCACACCCACCTGCGCCACAGGTCAGTCGACTTCCCCCCACCGCCTGATTCTACGTGTGCCGTTTCAGTTTGAAGTTTTCAATCGAAGGGCAGTGCTCGGCGACGATCCAAAACAGTAAAAAGGCGTTCCTGTTCTTTACAGGGGCTTCAAGCTAATGAGGTTAGTCCTTTGAGGCTGAATCTGCGGCGATTTACTTTAATTATACCTTTTAAAAATAGGCACTGCAGAACCCGAGAAGCAATCAGTGCGGATTGTCGGACTGCCAATGGCAGCTGGTTTGTACATGGCCCTGCAAACCTTGCCAGCGTGAGTCTGACTCATGCCAGCTCGGGTGGGGTGACTGCCAACAGCTAGGAGCACAAAGTCAGCCACAGCATCAATGAGCGCTCAGACTGACCAAGGTGAAGATGGAGGTGTCCGAATGGACCTTCAATGCACACGCGTTTCAACATGTTACAGCGACAGGACGACATAGAGGGAGCTTTACTCTGTACCTAGCCCCGTGCTGTACCTTTCCTGGGAGTGTTTGATGGGGACAGTGTAGAGGGAGCTTTACTCTGTATCTAACCCCGTGCTGTACCTGTCCTGGGAGTGTTTGATGGGGACAGTGTAGAGGGAGCTTTACTCTGTATCTAACCCCGTGCTGTACCTGTCCTGGGAGTGTTTGATGGGGACAGTGTAGAGGGAGCTTTACTCTGTATCTAACCCCGTGCTGTACCTGTCCTGGGAGTGTTTGATGGGGACAGTGTAGAGGGAGCTTTGCTCTGTATCTAACCCCATGCTGTACCTGTCCTGGGAGTGTTTGATGGGGACAGTGTAGAGGGAGCTTTACTCTGTATCTAACCCCGTGCTGTACCTGTCCTGGGAGTGTTTGATGGGGACAGTGTAGAGGGAGCTTTGCTCTGTATCTAACCCCGTGCTGTACCTGTCCTGGGAGTGTTTGATGGGGACAGTGTAGAGGGAGCTTTACGCTGTATCTAACCCCGTGCTGTACCTGTCCTGGGAGTGATTGATGGGGACAGTGTAGAGGGAGATTTACTCTGTATCTAACCCCGTGCTGTACCTGTCCTGGGAGTGTTTGATGGGGACAGTGTGGAGGGAGCTTTACTCTGTATCTAACCCCGTGCTGTACCTGCCCTGGGAGTGTTTGATGGGGACAGTGTAGAGGGAGCTTTACTCTGTATCTAACCCCGTGCTGTACCTGCCCTGGGAGTGTTTGATGGGGACAGTGTAGAGGGAGCTTTACTCTGTATCTAACCCCGTGCTGTACCTGTCCTGGGAGTGTTTGATGGGGACAGTGTAGAGGAAGCTTTACTCTGTATCTAACCCTGTGCTGTACCTGTCCTGGGAGTGTTTGATGGGGACAATGTAGAGGGAGATTTACTCTGTATCTAACCCCGTGCTGTACCTGCCCTGGGAGTGTTTGATGGGGACAGTGTAGAGGGAGCTTTACTCTATATCTAACCCCGTGCTGTACCTGTCCTGGGAGTGTTTGATGGGGACGGTGTAGAGGGAGCTTTACTCTGTATCTTACCCCATGCTGTACCTGTCCTGGGAGTGTTTGATGGGGACAGTGTAGAGGGAGATTTACTCTGTATCTAACCCCGTGCTGTACCTGTCCTGGGAGTGTTTGATGGGGACAATGTAGAGGGAGATTTACTCTGTATCTAACCCCGTGCTTTCTGTGGGAGATGTTCAAACAGAAGCTGGGCCTTGATTCGTTAAACACACAGAGCCCGATCACCTCTTGGCCCTCATTGAGCTGTCACTCTACTGCCTGACAAATCAAGACAAGTGAGTTGTGTCCCTCGGAGCCCAGACCCGGGGAGCATCCCGTTTCTCATCGGACATCGCTGAGATTCCCGACGTCTCGGTAAAAAGATCAATTTACTGACAGTCTCCAGCCAGGGCCTTCTTTCTACCTGAACTCTACAGGCGCTGTGCAGAGTATCACGGGGGGCGGGGGGGGCCTCGCTCAGGAACGCCTGCCGCCTTTACCAACCACCTGACTAGAAACTGCTCCCTCCAGTCTCCCCACCTCCCCCCCCCGCCTGCTAAACTAGACAGAGGGTAGCGCGCGCATTCCCACAATCCCTCCACAATTGCCCCTGCTGCCACCAGGTTCGGAAGGTTATTGCCCGGGACACCCCCGGGAGGCGGGAGGAATATCCCCGGAGCGTGGGAGACGGGGCGTCGTGGGGGATGGTTACACCGGGCGGGGAGGGGGAGGGGGTAGCGGGAGGGCACTGATGGCGTCCGGATAGGGCCGCAGGTCAAGTGGCAAGACCTCACGGAATACGTTCAGGCCGACTTTTGGGCCTCCCACAATAGCACAGACCTAAGCTTGGAGTCAAGTGTTGAGATTTGATGTTCGAGGTGTGTCTGCACGAGGAACATCCCTTGGCGACATTAGAATGTTCCGGAACTGCTCAAGCTACGCTTGGCCAACTTCAAAATGCTCAAGGGGGGAATAAAACACTGATATTGGGAGACCCCCCGCAAAGGCCTAAGACAACAATAATGTGCCACATCGCTACTTAACGCTTCTGATATATTTTAAAGCAAGTTAAATCACTTCCACAGCCCCATCGCAAATCCACACGCACATAAAGCTTCACTGATTATTTCAGTGTTCAAAGCGAATGTAAAATGGTCGCGCGTTGTGGTTGGAAGAAGTAGTGGATTTTAGGCCTACCCCAGGCCTGCATCGATCCCGCCCCTGCTCCATACCCCAGGCCAGCGCTTGATTGCTCAGGCCTGGTCAAACTCTGGCCTGCTCCTACCCCAAGCCTATTCGATCCCTAAGGCCGGGTCAAATCCTGCCTGCTTCTACTTCAAGCCTATTCAATTCCTTAGGCCTGGTCGAATCCTGGCCTGCTGCTTCTCCATGCCGGCACTTGATCACTCAGGCCTGGTCAAACTCTAGCTTGCTCCTATCCCAGGCCTACTTGATCCCTCAGGCCTGGCTGAAAGCTGCCTACTCCTACCCCAGGCCTACTTGATCCCTCAGGCCTGGTTGGACCCTGCCTACTCCTACCCCAGGCCTACTTGATCCCTCAGGCCTGGTTGAACGCTGGCCTGCGCTTACTCCAGCCCTGCATGATCCTTCAGGCCTGAATGAACCCTGCTTGCTTATACCTCAGGCCTACTCAATCCCTCAGGCCTGGTCGAATCCTGCCTGCTCCTACCCCAGGCCTACTCGATCCCTCAGGCCTGGTCAAACTCTCGCTTGCTCCTACCCCAGGCCTACTCGATCCTTCAGGCCTGGTTGAACCCTGCCTGCTAATATCCCAGGCCTACTCGATCCCTCAGGCCTGGTCAAACTCTGGCTTGCTCCTACCCCAGGCCTACTCGATCCCTCAGGCCTGGTTGAACCCTGCCTGCTCCTACCCCAGGCCTACTCGATCCCTCAGGCCTGGTTGAACCCGTCTGGGGCAGAACCGTCGCAGATTAGCACTAAGTGTGGTAGCGGGCAGGGATGGCAGCTTCTCACGCCGTATCGTCCCAATCCCACCACACATTGATTACCCATTCCCGGGAAACGGGCTCCGATTCTCCCACCACGCCATCGCCTCGCTGTTTCACCACGCTGGCCGCCATATTTAAAGTCCAGCCATGCGCACGCCTCTCAGCGCCCCCAGCCCCGGACAGTCCCAAATACGACACGGCCCCAAAAGGCAAGAAGGCTGCAGTCCCCCAGGTTTAGTGACGCGTCCCTCAAGCACTTTTTGTACACCGTGGAGGTCCTGCTGTGATGTCCCCTACCCCCACGCTGGCCACAGAAGGGGCAGCAACATCACCACTCCAGCTTGGCAGGCGGTGCCAGTGGTGGTCAGTGCCAATGCTGCACAGAAGATGTCGGCCATCCAGTGCAGGAAGAGCATGAATGATCTTGTCCATGCCCCCCAGGGTAAGGGAACCATCTCATCACTCTAAACTCACACATTCACCAGCCCATCGCACATTCACTGGCATCTCACTCACTGCCAGCTCAAGGGACATCACCACTCACTCTCTCACACACACCCTCACATCTCAATCCGGCCTCACCTCCTCTGGAGGCTGCCTCCTCAGCCCTCACCCTCTTGAGGCCACTTGCACAGATCAACATGTATCCCCCCCACACACACACACCCTGGGACACCCTCCCTTCCCCAGTACAGCCCTCACCCTGCACCCTCTTCCCTCGCCTGAGGCCACTTCTCCCCCTTCCCCGGGCCCTGCAGCCATTGGAAAGTCACCCCCACCTTACAGCTGGTCTGGTAGGTAGAGACCTGCCCGTGAGCCCCTTTAAGAGCGATGTGGTGCTGCCTGTGAATCCTGGCGCTGATGACCATGAATGCTGCCCGAAGCAAGGGAGGCAAACAAATCTCAAAGTCCCGAGCGGAGTGCAGCTCGCTAGGTGCACGCCGCTTATGTACCGACGTGGGCAGACAGTTCAGCGGGTGGGGTGGGTAGGGGGTGTGGAATGAGTCTGTCCGACTGGCCTTATCATGATTTGAAGGTGTGTTTACAATGAGGCTCCCAACATGGTGGCAAATGCGGCCGGCCATTGATGGGCTAGTACGCCATGGACGATCGCCAACCGGCTTCACCACGCGGTGAATCCGATTCTTGGCCTTCCCGGCAAATATTGCCCGGCGAGCAGGCCCGAGGCCAGCAGGCATGGACGATTCCACACCCCCTCCCCCTCCCGGAGCGGGACTCAAACCCAGTGCATCTGGTTCAGGGCAGGGACAAGCTTGGCCTAAATAGCCAAGTGGTTATGGTACTGGGTTTATAACCCCAAGATCAAAAGTTCAGGGCAGGGACGCTCCCCACTGCACCACACGAACGATCCTGGGGGGATGAAAGGGGTTACTTTCCAAGGACAGGTCACACAGACTGGGCTTGTGTTCCCACGGGTGTAGAAGGTTAAGGGGCGATCGAATCGAGGGGTTTAAGGTGGTTAAAGGATTCGAGAGGGTCGACGATGGAGAGAAACTATTTCCTCTGTAGGGGTGGGGGGTGGTGGGGGGGTGTCCAGAACAAGGGAGGTGGGGGCAGAACCTTAAAACAAGAGCCAGGCCGTTCGGGGGGGTGGGGGGGATGTCAGGAAGCGCTTCACACCGAGGGGAGTGGGAATCTGGAACTCCCTCTTTCAAAATATGGTGAAGGTTGAGGAGGGGGTGGGTGGTCATTTGAAAACTGAGATGGATTTTTGTTGGGACAGGGGGGATTAAGGGTTATGAAACCAAGGGGTGGGGGAGTTGAGATACAGATCAGCCACTATCTCATCTAATGGCGGAACAAGGTTGAGGGACCGAATGGCCTGTGGGAGTTGGATTGCAAGGTGCAGAATTTCTCAAAGGCTTAAGTCTGAATTCGAAGGCGTCTAGTTTCTCTGAACTTAAGAACGTAATGTACAGGATGTAAGATTTAATTTGCACTTTAAGCATTCAGTTCCCTTTACACCCTCGGGGTTGGGGGGAGGTGGTGGAGGGGATGCGTCTGTGAGTGAAGATGGATGTGTTCACTGTCGCTCGTTCAGGAAGGAGGTTTAGACGTTCACACGAGACCAGCAGGGCTGGCTGATTCCTGGCTCTCGCGGGCCCAGAGGGTGGGGTTGAGAGGAGGGTGCCGAGAGTGGGAGGCGTGGCAGCTACAAGGTGTGGGGTCTTTGGGGCTGTTCGATGAAGGAGGGTGAGGGGGGGGTGGGGGGGGGGGGGGGGGGGGGGGGTGGGGGTCATGTCCAGGAGGAGGATGGAAGCGAGGAACTGGGCGAAACCTGGAGGAGGCGAGGAGGTAACAGGCAGATGAAGATGGCATGAGAGAGGGAGAGAGAGAGGGAGGAAGCAATGTAGATAAACAGTGAGCAAAGAGGCGGAGAGTGGGACATGACCTCCGGTTAAGGTTCAGATGCTGAGGGAAGCTGGAGACAATGATAATGTAATGTAGTATTCTTCGTCTGAATAGGAGGAGAACTATGGGAAACATAAAGCCAAAGTCACTTGTCCCTCCCATGCAGGCTCCGCTCACTACACGTCAGATTACACAGACACGGCATCCCAAAATGGGATTTTCTGAACGGAATCTCATTTGCACTTGAAGGTCACGGTATTGACTGCCTGAACTGACACCCCCACTGCAGTGCTGAGGGAGTGCTGCACTGTCAGAGGTGCCGTCTTTCAGATGAGATGCTAGACAGAGGCCTGAATCCCCCAACCCTACCCGCCTTCTCCCCCGCCCCTCAATCCCACCTTCTCCCCATACCCCTCAATCCCACCTTCTGCCCATACCCCTCAATCCCACCTTCTCTCCATACCCCTCAATCTCACCTTCTCCCCATATCCCTCAAACTCACCTTCTGCCCATACCCCTCAATCCTACCTTCTCCCCATATCCCTCAAACTCACCCTCTCCCCATATCCCTCAAACCCACCTTCTCCCCATATCCCACAATCCCACCCACCTTCTCCCCTTATCTCTCAATCCCACCTTCTCTCCATACCCCTCAATCCCACCTTCTCCCCATATCCCTCAAACCCACCTTCACCCCATATCCCTCAATCCCATCTTCTCCCCATATCCCTCAATCCCATCTTCTCCCCATATCCCACAATCCCACCCACCTTCTCCCCATATCTCTCAATCCCATCTTCTCTCCATAACCCTCAATCCCATCTTCTCCCCATATCCCTCAATCCCACCTTCTCCCCATATCTCTCAATCCCATCTTCTCCCCATATCCCTCAATCCCACCGACCAGCCTCCTCCTCATATCCCTCAATCCCACGCCAAATCTCCCATGTCCCTCAATACAACCACTTACCTTCACCCCCCACCCTTCAATCCCACGACTCTGTGGATAGCGTTTCTTTGACAGGTGAAAATGCTCGAGCTCCCATTTAGCTGCCTAATTTCCTCATTATTCACTTGTTCCCCTGGATTTAAATCCAGCGCTGGGGGTGCGGGGGGAGGAGGGGGGAGTGGGCAATGTTCCTGGTCGATTGTCAGACATATTCCTCTCCCCCTCTCCTGAAGCGATTACCTCACTGCCGGGTACAATCCCACAGGCACTGGGAACCTTGACAAGTGGCCAGTCCTCACGTGTGCCCCACCCCCGCCTCAACAGTGGCTATCGGCGCTTATTCGACTTCAGGAGGCATCACACAGGAGCCCACTCCTGTCCCGACCAGATGGTCAGCACTCGCTGGATCGCAGTCAGGCAGGGCAGGTTTTAAAAGGCACTGTATAAACATAAAGTTCCTGTTGTTGAGGGCCAACGCCAAATCCTCAGGGACTGAGCTCCGAGGCCTTGCCTGTTTTATTTCGACATTGCTGTTACTATCTCCGGGAGACTGGAAGAGCTGAGTGCTGATGAAAGCATTATGGAATTGATTGGGAGGAGCAGCGGGTATCAAACAGAGCCAGGGAGATGAATTAACAGGCGCAGCTGAGGCGACAACAGGCACTGCAGCACCTAGGTTAATGACTGTATCTGACTGATGAATATTCATCGCACTTTCACTGTCCCTGGCAGCACCGGTGGGGGTGGGGGGGGGGAGGGGTATACTGAGGCATTGCCGTGAAATATAAAAGCCAAAAAAAAACTACAGATGCTGGAAATCCAAAACAGAAACAAAAATAGCTGGAAAAACTCAGCAGGTCTGGCAGCATCTGCGGAGAGGAATACAGTTAATGTTTCGAGTGCGCGTGACCCTTCAACAGAACTGTGTAAAAAAAGAAGAGAGGTGAAATATAAGCTGGTTGAAGGGGGTGGTGGGACAAGAAGAGCTGGATAGAGGGCCCGTGATTGGTGGAGATAACCAAAGGATGTAGTGAACACCTTGTCTGACACCAGGAGAGAAATAGAGAGCAATGAAGGTGAACAAGGCAAAGGAGAGATATGAAAATCCTGACAAGGAATGCCTACCTTGAAGAAGTTTTGTTCTTCCCTCCGTCAGGATTTTCATATCTCTCCTTTGCCTTGTTCACCTTCATTGCTGTCCATTTCTCTCCTGGTGTCGGACAAGGTGTTTACTACATCTATTGGCTATCTCCACCTATCACTGGCCCTCTATCCAGCTCATCTTGTCCCACTGCCACCCCCCCCCTCCCACCCCCACTTAAACCAGCTTATATTTCACCTCTCTTCTATTTTTCCTTAGTTCTGTTGAAGGGTCATTCGGACTCGAAACGTTAACTGTGTCCCTCTCCGCAGATGCTGCCGGACCTGCCGAGATTTTCCATTGCCATGTAATGTACGGCTGGTGAAAGTGGGGCTTTTGCATGAATGATCTGAGTCAGTCTTTGCAGTAGGGTAAGCAATTGAAATTCGTGCCTCCTCAGGAGCAGTGATGCCCTCCCTTGACCCCCCACATCCCCCCACCCCCAGCTGGTGCCATTACAGCACAGATGGGTGGCCATTCGGCCCATCGATCGCTGATGCTAGCCCATCAGCTGGAGCAACCTTGGCAGCCTGATATTCATCAGTCAGATACAGTCATTAACCCAGGTGCTGCAGTGCCTGTTGTCGCCTCAGCTGCGCCTGTTAATTCATCTCCCTGGTGGCAGGGGGGTGGGGGGGTGGAGGAGCTTAATCTCAGCTAAACCAAGAACATCTGGAATGGACGGCGAGAGTCTCGGTGTTGGTGACCGTGGCAACCATCACCGATTGCTGTAAAAACCCAAAACAGAAATAAAAATACCTGGAAAAACTCAGCAGGTCTGACAGCATCTGCGGAGAGGGACACAGTTAACGTTTCGAGTCTGAATGATTCTTCAACAGAACTAAGTAACAATAGAAAAGAGGTGAAATATAAGCTGGTTTAAGCGGCGGGGGGGGGGGGGGGGCGTGGTGGGGGGGGGGAACAGGTAGTGCTGGATAGAGGGCCAGTGATAGGTGGAGATAACCAAAAGATGTCACAGACAAAAGGTCAAAGAGGTGTTGAGGGTGGTGATATTATCTAAGGAATGTGATGATAGGTGACATTAAGGGTAGAAAGCAGGACGAGCAAGGTACAGATAGCCCTAGTGAGGGTGGGGTGGGGGGGAAGGGATTGAAATAGGCTGAAAGGTAGAGATAAAACAATGGATGGAAAAACATTTAAAAATAATGGTTAAAAACCCCCATCTGGTTCACTAATGTCCCTTTTAGGGAAGGAAATCTGCCATCTTTACCCAGTCTGGGCCTACACGTGACTCCAGACCCCACAGTGACGGGGTCTCGGTGACTCAATGACTCTTAACTGCTCCCTGAGATGGAGTAGCGAGCCGCTCAGTTCAAGGGCAAGTAGGGGTGGGTAACAAACGCGTGGACTTGCCAGCGACACCCCCTCCCCCCTCATCCCGAGAATGAACCAGACTTGTGTTGTTTGTCTGAAACCATTCACTCGAACCTCCCCCTCGGCTTTCTACTGATAATAAACTGGCGTTTACACCCTGTGCCTTATACCTAACGCAATCCCTGCCTTTCCTCTCCCACTGTAGGCTGTGAATCCCCATACACTGAGGCTGATACCCCTTGCCAGCTTTGACTGCTTAAGGGAGGGTCACCTAGATGTTTGGTAAGGGAAGGCTTCACTAAAAAGCCCCCACCTTTGACATCACCCTGCATTCCCACTCAAACCCGGCACCAAGTCTGGTCCCCACAGGTAGCTCAGCCTCCCAGACAGGCAACATGGGGATACCCTGGTCCAGCCATTGTCACCTTTTGCTATCTTAATGTCAGTACCTCCTTTAGCCAGTACAACCACCATTAACAATTCTTCGACCCTTTGTTCATGACATCTTTTGTCATCTCTCCTTTGCCTGGACCCTGGCCTTCTATCCACACTCACCTGCTCCAACCCCCACCCTTAAACAGTATATGTTTCACCACATCTCAACCTCCCTTTAGATCTGAAGAAGAGTCATTTGGACTCGAAAGGTTATCCCAGTCTCGCTCTCTCCACAGGTGCTATCAGACCTGCTGAGTTTTTGCAGCATATTTTGCTTGCGTTTCAGATTTCCGGCATCCACAGTATTTGCCCTTTATAACATGGGGATCGAGGTGGTTTATATATAGAATAACCGATACCCCACCCCCCCCAGGAGAGGGTTCCAGGCTGGAATCCAATCTAGGAGTTCGGAGGGTTTATATATAGAATCACAGATACCCGGGAGAGAGTTACAGACTGGAATCTAATTGAGGGGTTCGGGGAGGTTTATATATAGAATAACAGATACCCGGGAATAAGTTACAGACTGGAATCTAATCGAGGGGTTCAGGTGGTTTATATATAGAATAACAGATACCCTGGAGAGAGTTACAGACTGGAATCTAATCGAGGGGTTCGGGTGGTTTATATAGAGAATAACAGATACCCGGGAGTGAGTTACAGGCTGGAATCTAATCGAGGGGTTCGCATGGTTTATATATAAAATAACAGATACCCGGGAGTGAGTTATTGACTGGAATCTAATCGAGGGGTTCGGGTGGTTTACATATAGAATAACAGATACCCGGGAGTGAGTTACAGATTGGAATCTAATCCAAGGGCTCGGGTGGTTTATATATCGAATAACAGATACCTGGGAGTGAGTTACAGACTGGAATCTAATCGAGGGGTTCGGGGGGATTTATATATAGAATAACAGATACCCAGGTGTGAGTTACAGACTGGCATCGAATCGAGGGGTTTGGGTGGTTTATATATAGAATAACAGATACCCGGGAGCGAGTTAGAGACTGGAATCTAATCACGGGGTTTGGGTGGTTTATATATAGAATAACAGATACCCAGGAGTGAGTTACAGGCTGGAATCTAATCAAGGGGTTTGGGTGTTTTATATATAGAATAACAGATACCCGGGAGTGAGTTACAGACTGGAATCTAATCGAGGGGTTCGGGTGGTTTATATATAGAATAACACACACCCGGGAGTGAGTTACAGACTGGAATCTAATCGAGGGGTTCGGTTGCTTTATATATAGAATAACAGATACCCGGAAGTGAGTTACAGACTGGAATCTCATCAAGGAGTTCGGGTGGTTTATGTATAGAATAACAGATACCGGAAGTGAGTTACAGACTGGAATCTAATCGAGGGGTTCGGGTGGTTTACATATAGAATAACAGATACCTGGAAGTGAGTTACAGACTGGAATCTAAACGAGGGGTTCGGCTGATTTATATATTGAATAACAGATACCCGGGAGTGAGTTACAGACTGGAATCTAATCGAGGGGTTCGGGGTGGTTTATATATAGAATAACAGATACCCGGAAGTGTGTTACAGACTGGAATCTAATCGAGGGGTTCGGGGTGGTTTATATATAGAATAACAGATACCCGGAAGTGTGTTACAGACTGGAATCTAATTGAGGGGTTCAGGTGGTTTATATATAGAATAACAGATACCCGGGAGTGAGTTACAGGCTGGAATCTAATCGAGGCGTTCGGGTGGTTTATATATAGAATAACAGATACCCGGAAGTGTGTTACAGACTGGAATCTAATCGAGGGGTTCGGGATGGTTTATATATAGAATAACAGATACCCGGGAGTGAGTTACAGACTGGAATCTAATCGAGGGGTTCGGCTGGTTTATATATAGAATAACAGATACCCGGGAGTGAGTTACAGACTGGAATCTAATCGAGGGGTTCGGGGTGGTTTATATATAGAATAACAGATACCCGGGAGTGAGTTACAGACTGGAATCTAATCGAGGGGTTCGGGGTGGGTTATATATAGAATAACAGATACCCGGGAGTGAGTTACAGACTGGAATCTAATCGAGGGGTTTGGGTGGTTTATATACAGAATAACAGATACCCGGGAGTGAGTTACAGACTGGAATCTAATCGAGGGGTTCAGGTGGTTTATATATAGAATAACAGATACCCAGGAGTGTGTTACAGACTGGAATCTAATCGAGGGGTTCGGGTGGTTTATATATAGAATAACAGATACTGGGGAGTGAGTTACAGATTTGTATCTAATTGAAGGATTTAAATATTTTGAATTAAACCCAGGGCAGAGTTAATACTTGGATTTTGGAGCTTCTCTGTGCTGATTGCTGGGGGGGCCTGTCTGCCTGATGCTGCAGCACCCCCTGCTGGTCGAAGAGCGTAATCCCTGTGTGACTTGTTTACACAGGCTGTTCCCACTCGAAGACCCCGGGATCTCCTGGCCCCGATTTTCCCTCCCACCCCATGAGGATGCCCGCCGGTGGGTGTCAGGGCCGGGATAATCCCGGCCCAGCGGCGGACGTCAGGGTTTAACGATTGGGAGGAGCTGACGGGAGCGTGACACAGGCAGGGTACGGAAGTGGTTTATTTTGTACTTGCGTTAATAACAGGCACGCGAGAATAAAGGCTGCAGGTACCTCCTTTGAACAAGCTTTTGGTCTAATTATGTGGCTCGGTGTCAAACATGCTCCTGTGAGGCATTTCAGGCTATTGGTAATGCCGTGTAGATACAAGTTATTACACTCCACCCTGCTCTCTTGCCCACATGTCCATCCTTGGCTTGCTGCAATGTTCCAGTGAAGCCCAACGCAAACTGGAGGAACAACACCTCATCTTCCGACTAGGCACTTTACAGCCTTTCGGACTGAATATTGAGTTCAACAACTTTAGATCTTGAACTCCCTCCTCCATCCCCACCCCCTTTCTGTTTCTTCCCCCTTCCTTTTGTTTTTTCCAATAATTTATATAGATTTTTCTTTTCCCACCTATTTCCATTATTTTTAAATGTATTTCCATCCATTGTTTATCTCTACCTTTCAGTATTCCCCCACCCCCACGAGGGCTATCTGTACCTTATCTGTCCTGTCTTCTACTCTTAATTAGCACGTTCCTTTAGATAATATCACCACCTTCAACACCTCTTTGTCCTTTTGACTGTGACATCTGTTGGTTATCAAAACAAAAACAGAATTACCTGGAAAAACTCAGCAGGTCCGGCAGCATCGGCGGAGAAGAAAAGAGTTGACGTTTCGAGTCCTCATGACCCTTCAACAGAATTTGAGTTTGAGTCCAAGAAAGAGTTGAAATATAAGCTGGTTTAAGGTGTGTGTGTGGGGGGCGGAGA
Organism: Isurus oxyrinchus; assembly: GCA_026770705.1. Taxonomy (NCBI): domain Eukaryota; kingdom Metazoa; phylum Chordata; class Chondrichthyes; order Lamniformes; family Lamnidae; genus Isurus; species Isurus oxyrinchus. Next base: position 27,478 of record JANJGN010003736.1, on the reverse strand, counting down.
GAGAGAGAGAGGTGGGGGGGGTGGTTGTATGGACAAACAAGCAGTGATAGAAGCAGATCATCAAAAGATGTCAACGACAATGGTACAATAGAACACATAGGTGTTAAAGTTAAAGTTGGTGATATTATCTAAACGAATGTGCTAATTAAGAATGGATGGTAGGGCACTCAAGGTACAGCTCTAGTGGGGGTGGGAAGAGCATAAAATATTTAAAAAATTTAAAAAAAAAATAATGGAAATAGGTGGGAAAAGGAAAATCTATATAATTTATTGGAAAAAAAAGGAAGGGGGAAACAGAAAGGGGGTGGGGATGGGGGAGGGAGCTCATGACCTAAAGTTGTTGAACTCAATATTCAGACCGGAAGGCTGTAAGGTGCCTAGTCGGAAGATGAGGTGTTGTTCCTCCAGTTTGCGTTGGGCTTCACTGGAACAATGCAGCAGGTCAAGGACAGACATGTGGGCAAGAGAGCAGGGTGGAGTGTTAAAATGGCAAGCGACAGGGAGGTTTGGGTCATTCTTGCGGACAGACCGTGTTCTGCAAAGCCCTTCCTTTTTTTTCCAATAAATTATATAGGTTTTCCTTTTCCCACCTATTTCCATTATTTTTAAATATTTTAAAATCTTTTATGCTCTCCCCACCCCCACTAGAGCTGTACCTTGAGTGCCCTACCATCCATTCTTAATTAGCACATTCGTTCAGATAATATCACCAACTTTAACTTTACCACCTGTGTTCTTTTGTACCATTGTCGTTGACATCTTTTGATGATCTGCTTCTATCACTGCTTGTTTGTCCCTACAACCACACCAACCCCCTCCAGTTCTCTCTCTCTCTCTCTCTCTCCGCCCCCCCACACACACACCTTAAACCAGCTTATATTTCAACTCTTTCTTGGACTCGAACTCAAGTTCTGTCGAAGGGTCATGAGGACTCGAAACGTCAACTCTTTTCTTCTCCGCCGATGCTGCCAGACCTGCTGAGTTTTTCCAGGTAATTCTGTTTTTGTTTTGGATTTCCAGCATCCGCAGTTTTTTTGTTTTTATCTCTGTTGGTTATCTCCACCTATCACTGGCTGCTTGTCCCAACAACCACCCCCCCCACCCCCGCTTTAAACCAGCTTATATTTCGCCCCTTTCCTCTTTTTACTTAGTTCTGTTGAAGGGTCATGAGGACTCGAAACGTCAACTCTTTTCTTCTCTGCCGATGCTGCCAGACCTGCTGAGTTTTTCCAGGTGTTTCTGTTTCTGTTTTTGTTTTGGATTTTCAGCATCCGCAGTTTTTTGTTTTAGACAAGTTATTAAAGCTGATCGAATTCAAGGCGTGAATCAGCTTGTGATGTTTGCGCCTGTTGCGCGTCACTTAAAGAGGCAGCTTTCGTCCGGTCAAGTCCTTGTCCTTGGTGTCCGTTCCTACTTCAGAGTCGACGCCAGGCAACGTCACACTCTCCTCGAGAGGCGGAGAGGTTTAAGGAGTTGCTTTTTCATATATTCTTTCACGGGGATGTGGGCCTCGCTGGCCGGGCCCAGCGTTTATCGACCGTCCCTGACTACCCCTTGAGAAGGGGGGGGTAGTGAGCCGCCATCTTGAGCCGCTACCAATCCGCTCGGTGTGGGTACACCCACCGTGCTGTTAGCGAGGGGCGATCCAGGGATTTTGGCTCTCCGAGCTCTTGCATTAAGCGCCAGCCAATAGCTCACTCTCATCAGGGAGCGAATTATTCCTCCCCCCTCTACCTCCCCCCACCCCCCATGTGGGTGGTCCGTGTATAACACTGCCCACAAAGACCACTGGAGCCTCACTCAATGCAGCAGAGGTGACGATGATACAAGCAGCGCCTTTTCTCTGGCAGCGCGGTATCAGTAGCCGTGAAAGGAAGGAGTGGTGGTCTGCAGCTCAGTTGAAGCTCGGGGTGGAGGGGGGGGGGGGGGGTCTGAGTTTCAGACTGGACAATGCAACTCATGACAGGGGCTTTTGTCTGGCACCAAATGCAGCTCATTTTGAATTACCACAACAACTTGCGTTTATATGGTGCCTTTCGCATGGTAAAACGTCCCAAGGTGCTACACACGAACATTGTCAATCACAGTTTGTCCCCAAGTCACATGAGGAGAATCAGGAGTGACCAATAGCTTAGTCAAAGAGGTCGGATTTAAGGGGTGCCTTAAAGGATGGGGGGGAGAGAAGGAGAGATTTAAGGCGTTGCATTTTTATTTATTCATTTATGGGATGTGGGCGTCGCTGTCTAGACCAGCATTTATCACCCATTCCTAATTGCCCCTTGAGAAGGTGGGGGTGAGCCGCCTTCTTGAGCCGCTGCAGTCCCTGTGGTGTAGGTACACCCACCGTGCTGTTAGGGAGGGAGTTCCAGGGTTTTGAGCCAGCGACAGTGTAGGAACGGCCGACACAGTTCCAGAAAGCCCAGTGCTTAGCGCCCCAGGCAGCTTGAAGACACAGATGTCAGTTTGGGGGTGATTAAAAGAGGGGGTGCTCAAGAGGGCAGAGATAGAGCTCAGAGAGTACTAGGGGAGGAGGTGGTTACAGAGATAGGGAGGAGGTTACAGTGATAAGGAGGAGGTTACAGAGATACGAAGGAGGTTGAGATCAGGAGGAGGTTACAGAGATAGGGAGGAGGTTGAGAACAGGAGGTTACAGAGATAGGGAGGAGGTTGAGATCAGGAGGTGGTTACAGAGATAGGGAGGAGGTTACAGAGATAGGGAGGAGGTTACAGAGATAGGGAGGAGGTTGAGATCAGGAGGAGGTTACAGAGATAGGGAGGAGGTTGAGATCAGGAGGCGGTTACAGAGATAGAGAGGAGGTTGAGATCAGGAGGTGGTTACAGAGATAGGGAGGAGGTTACAGAGGTAGGGAGTAGGTTGAGAACAGGAGGTGGGTACAGAGATAGAGAGGAGGTTGAGATCAGGAGGAGGTTGCAGAGATAGGGAGGAGGTTGAGATCAGGAGGAGGTTACAGAGATAGGGAGGAGGTTACAGAGGTAGGGAGGAGGTTGAGAACAGGAGGTGGGTACAGAGATAGAGAGGAGGTTGAGATCAGGAGGAGGTTACAGAGATAGGGAGGAGGTTGAGATCAGGAGGTGGTTACAGAGATAGGGAGGAGGTTGAGAACAGGAGGTGGGTACAGAGTTAGAGAGGAGGTTGAGATCAGGAGGAGGTTACAGAGAGAGGGAGGAGGTTGAGATCAGGAGGAGGTTACAGATGTAGGGAGGAGGTTGAGATCAGGAGGAGGTTACAGAGATAGAGAGGAGGTTGAGAACAGGAGGAGGTTACAGAGATAGGGAGGAGGTTGAGAACAGGAGGAGGTTACAGAGATAGGGAGGAGGTTACAGAGATAGGGAGGAGGTTGAGATCAGGAGGAGGTTACAAAGTTAGAGAGGAGGTTACAGAGATAGGGAGGAGGTTGAGATCAGGAGGAGGTTACAGAGGTAGGGAGGAGGTTACAGAGATAGGGAGGAAGTTACAGAGATAGGGAGGAGGTTGAGATCAGGAGGAGGTTACAATGATAGAGAGGAGGTTACAGAGAATGGGAGGAGGTTGAGATCAGGAGGTGGTTACAGAGATAGGGAGGAGGTTGAGATCAGGAGGCGGTTACAGAGATAGAGAGGAGGTTGAGAACAGGAGGAGGTTACAGAGATAGGGAGGAGGTTGAGAACAGGAGGAGGTTACAGAGATAGGGAGGAGGTTACAGAGATAGGGAGGAGGTTGAGATCAGGAGGAGGTTACAAAGATAGAGAGGAGGTTACAGAGATAGGGAGGAGGTTGAGATCAGGAGGAGGTTGAGATCAGGAGGTGGTTACAGAGATAGGGAGGAGGTTACAGAGAGACGGAGGAGGTTGAGATCAGGAGGCGGTTAAAGAGATAGGGAGGAGGTTACAGAGATAGGGAGGAGGTTACAGAGATAGGGAGGAGGTTGAGATCAGGAGGAGGATGAGATCAGGAGCTGGTTACAGAGATAGGGAGGAGGTTACAGAGAGAGGGAGGTGGTTGAGATCAGGAGGAGATTGAGATCAGGAGGTGGTTACAGAGATAGGGAGGAGGTTGAGATCAGGAGGCGGTTACAGAGATAGAGAGGAGGTTGAGAACAGGAGGAGGTTACAGAGATAGGGAGGAGGTTGAGAACAGGAGGAGGTTACAGAGATAGGGAGGAGGTTACAGAGATAGGGAGCAGGTTGAGATCAGGAGGAGGTTACAAAGATAGAGAGGAGGTTACAGAGATAGGGAGGAGGTTGAGATCAGGAGAGGTTACAGAGGTAGGGAGGAGGTTACAGAGATAGGGAGGAGGTTACAGAGATAGGGAGGAGGTTGAGATCAGGAGGTGGTTACAGAGATAGGGAGGAAGTTACAGAGAGAGGGAGGAGGTTGAGATCAGGAGGCGGTTACAGAGATAGGGAGGAGGTTACAGAGATAGGGAGGAGGTTACAGAGAGAGGGAGGAGGTTGAGAACAGGAGGAGCTTACAGAGATAGGGAGGAGGTTGAGAACAGGAGGAGGTTACAGAGATAGGGAGGAGGTTGAGATCAGGAGGAGGTTGAGATCAGGAGGTGGTTACAGAGATAGGGAGGAGGTTACAGAGAGACGGAGGTGTTTGAGATCAGGAGGAGATTGAGATCAGGAGGTGGTTACAGAGATAGGGAGGAGGTTACAGAGAGAGGGAGGAGGTTGAGAACAGGAGGAGGTTACAGAGATAGGGAGGAGGTTGAGAACAGGAGGAGGTTACAGAGATAGGGAGGAGGTTGAGAACAGGAGGAGGTTACAGAGATAGGGAGCAGGTTACAGAGATAGAGAGGAGGTTGAGATCAGGAGGAGGTTACAGATTAGGGAGGAGGTTGAGAACAGGAGGAGGTTACAGAGATAGGGAGGAGGTTGAGATCAGGAGGAGGTTACAATTATAGAGAGGAGGTTACAGAGATAGGGAGGAGGTTGAGATCAGGAGGTGGTTACAGAGATAGGGAGGAGGTTGAGATCAGGAGGCGGTTACAGAGATAGAGAGGAGGTTGAGAACAGGAGGAGGTTACAGAGATAGGGAGGAGGTTGAGAACAGGAGGAGGTTACAGAGATAGGGAGGAGGTTACAGAGATAGGGAGGAGGTTGAGATCAGGAGGAGGTTACAAAGATAGAGAGGAGGTTACAGAGATAGGGAGGAGGTTGAGATCAGGAGGAGGTTACAGAGGTAGGGAGGAGGTTACAGAGATAGGGAGGAGGTTGAGATCAGGAGGAGGTTGAGATCAGGAGGTGGTTACAGAGATAGGGAGGAGGTTACAGAGAGACGGAGGAGGTTGAGATCAGGAGGCGGTTAAAGAGATAGGGAGGAGTTTACAGAGATAGGGCGGAGGTTACAGAGATAGGGAGGAGGTTGAGATCAGGAGGAGGTTGAGATCAGGAGGAGGTTACAGAGGTAGGGAGGAGGTTACAGAGATAGGGAGGAAGTTACAGAGATAGGGAGGAGGTTGAGATCAGGAGGAGGTTACAATGATAGAGAGGAGGTTACAGAGAAAGGGAGGAGGTTGAGATCAGGAGGTGGTTACAGAGATAGGGAGGAGGTTGAGATCAGGAGGCGGTTACAGAGATAGAGAGGAGGTTGAGAACAGGAGGAGGTTACAGAGATAGGGAGGAGGTTGAGAACAGGAGGAGGTTACAGAGATAGGGAGGAGGTTACAGAGATAGGGAGGAGGTTGAGATCAGGAGGAGGTTACAAAGATAGAGAGGAGGTTACAGAGATAGGGAGGAGGTTGAGATCAGGAGGAGGTTGAGATCAGGAGGTGGTTACAGAGATAGGGAGGAGGTTACAGAGAGACGGAGGAGGTTGAGATCAGGAGGCGGTTAAAGAGATAGGGAGGAGGTTACAGAGATAGGGAGGAGGTTACAGAGATAGGGAGGAGGTTGAGATCAGGAGGAGGATGAGATCAGGAGCTGGTTACAGAGATAGGGAGGAGGTTACAGAGAGAGGGAGGTGGTTGAGATCAGGAGGAGATTGAGATCAGGAGGTGGTTACAGAGATAGGGAGGAGGTTGAGATCAGGAGGCGGTTACAGAGATAGAGAGGAGGTTGAGAACAGGAGGAGGTTACAGAGATAGGGAGGAGGTTGAGAACAGGAGGAGGTTACAGAGATAGGGAGGAGGTTACAGAGATAGGGAGCAGGTTGAGATCAGGAGGAGGTTACAAAGATAGAGAGGAGGTTACAGAGATAGGGAGGAGGTTGAGATCAGGAGAGGTTACAGAGGTAGGGAGGAGGTTACAGAGATAGGGAGGAGGTTACAGAGATAGGGAGGAGGTTGAGATCAGGAGGTGGTTACAGAGATAGGGAGGAAGTTACAGAGAGAGGGAGGAGGTTGAGATCAGGAGGCGGTTACAGAGATAGGGAGGAGGTTACAGAGATAGGGAGGAGGTTACAGAGAGAGGGAGGAGGTTGAGAACAGGAGGAGCTTACAGAGATAGGGAGGAGGTTGAGAACAGGAGGAGGTTACAGAGATAGGGAGGAGGTTGAGATCAGGAGGAGGTTGAGATCAGGAGGTGGTTACAGAGATAGGGAGGAGGTTACAGAGAGACGGAGGTGTTTGAGATCAGGAGGAGATTGAGATCAGGAGGTGGTTACAGAGATAGGGAGGAGGTTACAGAGAGAGGGAGGAGGTTGAGAACAGGAGGAGGTTACAGAGATAGGGAGGAGGTTGAGAACAGGAGGAGGTTACAGAGATAGGGAGGAGGTTGAGAACAGGAGGAGGTTACAGAGATAGGGAGGAGGTTACAGAGATAGAGAGGAGGTTGAGATCAGGAGGAGGTTACAGATTAGGGAGGAGGTTGAGAACAGGAGGAGGTTACAGAGATAGGGAGGAGGTTGAGATCAGGAGGAGGTTACAATTATAGAGAGGAGGTTACAGAGATAGGGAGGAGGTTGAGATCAGGAGGTGGTTACAGAGATAGGGAGGAGGTTGAGATCAGGAGGCGGTTACAGAGATAGAGAGGAGGTTGAGAACAGGAGGAGGTTACAGAGATAGGGAGGAGGTTGAGAACAGGAGGAGGTTACAGAGATAGGGAGGAGGTTACAGAGATAGGGAGGAGGTTGAGATCAGGAGGAGGTTACAAAGATAGAGAGGAGGTTACAGAGATAGGGAGGAGGTTGAGATCAGGAGGAGGTTACAGAGGTAGGGAGGAGGTTACAGAGATAGGGAGGAGGTTGAGATCAGGAGGAGGTTGAGATCAGGAGGTGGTTACAGAGAGAGGGAGGAGGTTACAGAGAGACGGAGGAGGTTGAGATCAGGAGGCGGTTAAAGAGATAGGGAGGAGTTTACAGAGATAGGGCGGAGGTTACAGAGATAGGGAGGAGGTTGAGATCAGGAGGAGGTTGAGATCAGGAGCTGGTTACAGAGATAGGGAGGAGGTTACAGAGAGAGGGAGGTGGTTGAGATCCGGAGGAGATTGAGATCAGGAGGTGGTTACAGAGATAGGGAGGAGGTTGAGATCAGGAGGCGGTTACAGAGATAGAGAGGAGGTTGAGAACAGGAGGAGGTTACAGAGATAGGGAGGAGGTTGAGAACAGGAGGAGGTTACAGAGATAGGGTGGAGGTTACAGAGATAGGGAGGAGGTTGAGATCAGGAGGAGGTTACAAAGATAGAGAGGAGGTTACAGAGATAGGGAGGAGGTTGAGATCAGGAGGAGGTTACAGAGGTAGGGAGGAGGTTACAGAGATAGGGAGGAGGTTACAGAGATAGGGAGGAGGTTGAGATCAGGAGGAGGTTGAGATCAGGAGGTGGTTACAGAGATAGGGAGGAGGTTACAGAGAGAGGGAGGTGTTTGAGATCAGGAGGAGATTGAGATCAGGAAGTGGTTACAGAGATAGGGAGGAGGTTACAGAGAGAGGGAGGAGGTTGAGAACAGGAGGAGGTTGAGAACAGGAGGAGGTTACAGAGATAGGGAGGAGGTTGAGAACAGGAGGAGGTTACAGAGATAGGGAGGAGGTTACAGAGATAGAGTGGAGGTTGAGATCAGGAGTAGGTTACAGAGATAGGGAGGAGGTTGAGAACAGGAGGAGGTTACAGAAATAGGGAGGAGGTTGAGAACAGGAGGAGGTTACAGAGATAGGGAGGAGGTTACAGAGATAGGGAGGAGGTTGAGAACAGGAGGAGGTTACAGAGATAGGGAGGAGATTACAGAGATAGGGAGGAGGTTGAGATCAGGAGGTGGTTACAGAGATAGGAAGGAGGTTACAGAGGTAAGGAGGAGGTTGAGAACAGGAGGAGGGTACAGAGATAGAGAGGTGGTTGAGATCAGGAGGAGGTTACAGAGAGAGGGAGGAGGTTGAGATCAGGAGGAGGTTACAGATGTAGGGAGGAGGTTGAGATCAGGAGGTGGTTACAGAGATAGGGAGGAGGTTACAGAGAGAGGGAGGAGGTTGAGAACAGGAGGAGGTTACAGAGATAGGGAGGAGGTTGAGAACAGGAGGAGGTTACAGAGATAGGGAGGAGGTTGAGAACAGGAGGAGGTTACAGAGATAGGGAGGAGGTTACAGAGATAGAGAGGAGGTTGAGATCAGGAGGAGGTTACAGATTAGGGAGGAGGTTGAGAACAGGAGGAGGTTACAGAGATAGGGAGGAGGTTGAGATCAGGAGGAGGTTACAATTATAGAGAGGAGGTTACAGAGATAGGGAGGAGGTTGAGATCAGGAGGTGGTTACAGAGATAGGGAGGAGGTTGAGATCAGGAGGCGGTTACAGAGATAGAGAGGAGGTTGAGAACAGGAGGAGGTTACAGAGATAGGGAGGAGGTTGAGAACAGGAGGAGGTTACAGAGATAGGGAGGAGGTTACAGAGATAGGGAGGAGGTTGAGATCAGGAGGAGGTTACAAAGATAGAGAGGAGGTTACAGAGATAGGGAGGAGGTTGAGATCAGGAGGAGGTTGAGATCAGGAGGTGGTTACAGAGATAGGGAGGAGGTTACAGAGATAGGGAGGAGGTTGAGAACAGGAGGAGGTTACAGAGATAGGGAGCAGGTTACAGAGATAGGGAGGAGGTTGAGATCAGGAGGAGGTTACAAAGATAGAGAGAAGGTTACAGAGATAGGGAGGAGGTTGAGATCAGGAGGAGGTTACAGAGGTAGGGAGGAGGTTACAGAGATAGGGAGGAGGTTGAGATCAGGAGGAGGTTACAGAGGTAGGGAGGAGGTTACAGAGATAGGGAGGAGGTTGAGATCAGGAGGAGGTTGAGATCAGGAGGTGGTTACAGAGATAGGGAGGAGGTTACAGAGATAGGGAGGAGGTTGAGAACAGGAGGAGGTTACAGAGATAGGGAGGAGGTTACAGAGATAGGGAGGAGGTTGAGATCAGGAGGAGGTTACAAAGATAGAGAGGAGGTTACAGAGATAGGGAGGAGGTTGAGATCAGGAGGAGGTTACAGAGGTAGGGAGGAGGTTACAGAGATAGGGAGGAGGTTGAGATCAGGAGGAGGTTGAGATCAGGAGGTGGTTACAGAGATAGGGAGGAGGTTACAGAGATAGGGAGGAGGTTGAGAACAGGAGGTGGTTACAGAGATAGGGAGGAGATTACAGAGATAGGGAGGAGGTTACAGAGATAGGGAGGAGGTTACAGAGAGAGGGAGGAGGTTGAGATCAGGAGGAGGTTACAGAGGTAGGGAGGAGGTTACAGAGATAGGGAGGAGGTTGAGATCAGGAGGAGGTTGAGATCAGGAGGTGGTTACAGAGATAGGGAGGAGGTTACAGAGAGACGGAGGAGGTTGAGATCAGGAGGCGGTTAAAGAGATAGGGAGGAGTTTACAGAGATAGGGCGGAGGTTACAGAGATAGGGAGGAGGTTGAGATCAGGAGGAGGTAGAGATCAGGAGCTGGTTACAGAGATAGGGAGGAGGTTACAGAGAGAGGGAGGTGGTTGAGATCCGGAGGAGATTGAGATCAGGAGGTGGTTACAGAGATAGGGAGGAGGTTGAGATCAGGAGGCGGTTACAGAGATAGAGAGGAGGTTGAGAACAGGAGGAGGTTACAGAGATAGGGAGGAGGTTGAGAACAGGAGGAGGTTACAGAGATAGGGAGGAGGTTACAGAGATAGGGAGGAGGTTGAGATCAGGAGGAGGTTACAAAGATAGAGAGGAGGTTACAGAGATAGGGAGGAGGTTGAGATCAGGAGGAGGTTACAGAGGTAGGGAGGAGGTTACAGAGATAGGGAGGAGGTTACAGAGATAGGGAGGAGGTTGAGATCAGGAGGAGGTTGAGATCAGGAGGTGGTTACAGAGATAGGGAGGAGGTTACAGAGAGAGGGAGGTGTTTGAGATCAGGAGGAGATTGAGATCAGGAAGTGGTTACAGAGATAGGGAGGAGGTTACAGAGAGAGGGAGGAGGTTGAGAATAGGAGGAGGTTGAGAACAGGAGGAGGTTACAGAGATAGGGAGGAGGTTGAGAACAGGAGGAGGTTACAGAGATAGGGAGGAGGTTACAGAGATAGAGTGGAGGTTGAGATCAGGAGGAGGTTACAGAGATAGGGAGGAGGTTGAGAACAGGAGGAGGTTACAGAAATAGGGAGGAGGTTGAGAACAGGAGGAGGTTACAGAGATAGGGAGGAGGTTACAGAGATAGGGAGGAGGTTGAGAACAGGAGGAGGTTACAGAGATAGGGAGGAGATTACAGAGATAGGGAGGAGGTTGAGATCAGGAGGTGGTTACAGAGATAGGAAGGAGGTTACAGAGGTAAGGAGGAGGTTGAGAACAGGAGGAGGGTACAGAGATAGAGAGGTGGTTGAGATCAGGAGGAGGTTACAGAGAGAGGGAGGAGGTTGAGATCAGGAGGAGGTTACAGATGTAGGGAGGAGGTTGAGATCAGGAGGAGATTACAGAGATAGAGAGGAGGTTGAGAACAGGAGGAGGTTACAGAGATAGGGAGGAGGTTCAGAACAGGAGGAGGTGACAGAGATAGGGAGGAGGTTACAGAGATAGGGAGGAGGTTGAGATCAGGAGGAGGTTACAAAGTTAGAGATGAGGTTACAGAGATAGGGAGGAGGTTGAGATCAGGAGGTGGTTACAGAGATAGGGAGGAGGTTGAGATCAGGAGGCGGTTATAGAGATAGAGAGGAGGTTGAGAACAGGAGGAGGTTACAATGATAGAGAGGAGGTTACAGAGATAGGGAGGAGGTTGAGATCAGGAGGTGGTTACAGAGATAGGGAGGAGGTTGAGATCAGGAGGCGGTTACAGAGATAGGGAGGAGGTTACAGAGATAGGGAGGAGGTTGAGATCAGGAGGAGGTTACAAAGATAGAGAGGAGGTTACAGAGATAGGGAGGAGGTTGAGATCAGGAGGAGGTTACAGAAGTAGGGAGGAGGTTACAGAGATAGGGAGGAGGTTACAGAGATAGGGAGGAGGTTACAGAGAGAGGGAGGAGGTTGAGATCAGGAGGAGGTTACAGAGGTAGCGAGGAGGTTACAAAGATAGGGAGGAAGTTACAGAGATAGGGAGGAGGTTGAGATCAGGAGGAGGTTACAATGATAGAGAGGAGGTTACAGAGATAGGGAGGAGGTTGAGAACAGGAGGAGGTTACAGAGATAGGGAGGAGGTTGAGATCAGGAGGCGGTTACAGAGATAGGGAGGAGGTTACAGAGATAGGGAGGAGGTTATAGAGATAGGGAGGAGGTTGAGATCAGGAGGTTACAAAGATAGAGAGGAGGTTACAGAGATAGGGAGGAGGTTGAGATCAGGAGGAGGTTACAGAGGTAGGGAGGAGGTTGAGATCAGGAGGAGGTTGAGATCAGGAGGAGGTTGAGATCAGGAGGTGGTTACAGAGATAGGGAGGAAGCCCGAGAGGAATTTGAAAACAAGAATATGGATTTTAATTTTGCATCGATTTTTGGAGCAGGAGCTAATTTAGGCCAGGAGATTATCCGGGCAAAAGCGAGGACAAGGTTGTTGGGGAGCTGTGAGGAATCCGGGGTGGTGGTGCTGCTGAACCATGCCTCATGCACGAGCAAGGGCTGTGCCACAAAACGCATTGCGTTGTGGTCCGGGTGCGGGGTGGTCGCTTGCGGCAGTGGGGAGGGGGGAGGGGGGTGGGAGAGAGGCCTCGGAGAGAGCGGGGAGATGGCGTGGTGGCGGGGTGGGTGGGGCGGGGTGGGGGTATCTCAGAGCCGGGGAGCGGGTAGCACAGCGCGAGGCAGTGGTGGTGGTGGCTGGGCAGGGCTAAACGGCTGTGATGGAAAATTGTCGTGTTTAATGACTCTGAATAATAGCGGCAAAATAAAAAAAAAAGGGTCTCCTTTTAACAAGCGGTGATTCATCACGTATGTCAGGGATAGCAGCAGTTCAATCAGAAAGGAGCAGTGAGGCGTGAGTTTAGCAATGTGTTCAATTAAAGCTGTAAGTGTGTGCATCTCTCTGACAAGTCATCAGCAGATCCGAGGTTGGAAATTATATGTGCTTATAGAGAAGCTCCAACACTCCAACAAATATAATCTGCAAGCTTTTATGAACTTTGCTTAACTCTTCAAGCAAAACGCTTCCAAACTCTTTGTTACTGGTGTTCCATCGCCGCTGTTATGTAAACATATTAAGGAGGCGCTAACCAAGCCATGAAACTCTCGGCGGGCTATGCCTGCCGATCTGAACTGGCGTTCCGCAGGCAACAGGGCCCTCAGCCTTTTACTCCCGTTGCGTGGATGAGCGAAGGCTCCAGCTAAGGCGGAGCAGAGGGTTCGGGGCTCGCTCCTTGTCGAGGGGCCCCTCACTCCACCGCAGCCCACCTCCCGCTTCGGCCTGCGGGAGGTCTCCCGGCGTGGTAAGGAGCGTCTCTCCGCCTCTTTAAAGCCCGTTTTCCTCTGCCCTACCCAGGCAAAGGGGGCCAGACCCACCGAGGTGTGCGGCTGCAGAGCGGAGCTCGGTCTGCAGGCCTCGGGCCTACTCCTCTTCAATTTGGTGCCCCCGCCTACCTGTTTCTAATTTTCATTCCGGGGCTGTGGGCACCGCTGGCAAGGCCGACGTTTCTTACCCACATTTCCTTCTGTTTGATGCCGCTGAGCGCCTTCGGCCTGTCAGAGGGTAGGCAAAGGGCAGCCTCACTGCTGTCAGACTGCAGACACATAGATCAGGAGGAGGTTACAGAGATAGAGAGGAGGGTACAGAGATTGGGAGGAGTTTACAGAGATTGGGAGGAGGTTACGGAGATAGGGAGGAGGTTACAGTGATAGGGAGAAGGTTACAGATATAGGGAGGAGGTTACAGAGATAGGGAGGAGGTTATGGAGATAGATAGGAGATTACAGAGATTGGGAGGAGGTTACAGAGATAGGGAGGAGGTTACAGAGATTGGGAGGAGGTTACAGAGATTGGGAGGAGGTTACGGAGATAGGGAGGAGGTTACAGTGAAAGGGAGAAGGTTACAGATATAGGGAGGAGGTTACGGAGATAGGGAGGAGGTTACAGTGATAGGGAGGAGGTTACGGAGATAGGGAGGAGGTTACAGTAACATGGAGGAGGTTACAGAACATGGAGGAGGTTACAGAGATTGGGAGGAGGTTACAGAGATAGGGAGGAGGTTACAGAGATAGGGAGGAGGTTACAGAGTTAGGGAGGAGGTTACAGAGATAGGGAGGAGGTTACAGAGATTGGGAGGAGGTTACAGAGATAGGGAGGAGGTTACAGAGATTGGGAGGAGGTTACAGAGATAGGGAGGAGGTTACAGAGATAGGGAGGAGGTTACAGTAACATGGAGGAGGTTACAGAGATAGGGATGAGGTTACAGAGACTGGGAGGAGGTTACGAAGATAGGGAGGAGGTTACAGAGGTAGGGAGGAGGTTGCAGAGGTGGAGAGGAGGTTACAGAGAAAGGGAGGAGGTTACAGAGATAGGGACAAGGTTCCAAAGATAGGGAGGAGGTACAGAGATAGAGGACGGTACAGAGATAGAGAGGAGGGTACAGAGATAGTGAGGAGAGTACAGCGATGTTGTAGAAGTAACAGAGATAGGGAGTATGTTACAGAGATAGGAGGAGGTTACAGACATAGAGAGGAGGTTACAGAGAGAGGGAGGAGGTTACAGAGATAGGGAGGAGGTTACAGATAAAGGGAGGAGGTTACACTGATAGAAAGGAGGTTACAGAGATAGGGAGGAGGTTACAGAGATAGGGAGGAGGTTATGGAGATAGAGAGGAGATTACAAAGATTGGGAGGAGGTTACAGAGATAAGGAGGAGGTTACCGAGATAGGGAGGAGGTTACAGAGATAGGGAGGAAGTTACAGAGATTGGGATGAGGTTACAGTGATAGAGAGGAGGTCACAGAAATAGGAGGAGGTTACAGAGATAGAGAGGAGGTTACAGAGATTGGGAGGAGGTTACAGAGATTGGGAGGAGGTTAGAGTGATAGAGAGGAGGTTACAGAGATAGGGTGGAGGTTACAGAGATAGCGAGGAGGTTACAGTAACATGGAGGAGGCTACGGAGATAGGGAGGAGGTTACAGAGATTGGGAGGAGGTTACAGAGATAGAGAGGAGGTTACAGTAACATGGAGGAGGTTACGGAGATAGGGATAAGGTTACAGAGATAGGGAGGAGGTTACAGAGATAGGGAGGAGGTTACTGAGATAGGGAGGAGGTTACAGAGATAGGGAGGAGGTTACAGTAACATGGAGGAGGTTACAGAGGTAGGGAGGAGTGTACAGAGATAGGGAGGAGTTTACAGAGATAGGGAGGAGTTTATAGTAACATGGAGGAGGTTACAGAGGTAGGGAGGAGTTTACAGAGATAGGGAGGAGTTTACAGAGATAGGGAGGAGTTTACAGTAACATGGAGGAGGTTACAGAGGTAGGGAGGAGTTTACAGAGATAGGGAGGAGTTTACAGAGGTAGGGAGGAGTTTACAGTAACATAGAGGAGGTTACAGAGATAGGTACAAGGTTCCAAAGATAGGGAGGAGGTACAGAGATAGAGAGGAGGGTACAGAGATGTGGAAGAAGTTAGGGAGTATGTTACAGAGATAGGGAGGAGGTTACAGAGATAGGGAGGAGGTTACGGAGATAGGGATGAGGTTACAGAGACTGGGAGGAGGTTACTGAGGTAGGGAGGAGGTTGCAGAGAAAGGGAGGAGGTTACAGAGATAAGGACGAGGTTCCAAAGATAGGGAGGAGGTACAGAGATCGAGGAGGGTACAGAGATAGAGAGGAGGGTACAGCGATGTGGAAGAAGTTACAGAGGTAGGGAGTATGTTACAGAGATTGGGAGGAGGTTACAGAGATAGAGAGGAGGTTACAGAGATAAGGAGGAGGTTACAGTAACATGGAGGAGGTTACGGAGGTAGTGAGTAGGTTACAGAGATTGGGAGGAGGTTACGGAGATAGGGAGGAGGTTACAGAGATTGGGAGGAGGTTACAGAGATTGGGAGGAGGTTACAGAGATAGAGAGGAGGTTACAGAGATTGGGAGGAGGTTACAGAGATTGGGAGGATGTTACAGAGATAGGGAGGAGGTTACAGCGATTGGGAGGATGTTACAGAGATAGGGAGGAGGTTACAGAGATTGGGAGGAGGTTACAGAGATAGCAAGGAGGTTACAGTAACATGGAGGAGGCTACGGAGATAGGGAGGAGGTTACAGAGATTGGGAGGAGGTTACAGAGATAGAGAGGAGGTTACAGAGATTGGGAGGAGGTTACAGAGATTGGGAGGAGGTTACAGAGATAGGGAGGAGGTTACAGAGATTGGGAGGAGGTTACAGAGATTGGAAGGAGGTTACAGAGATAGGGAGGAGGTTACAGAGATTGGGAGGAGGTTACAGAGATTGGGAGGAGGCTACAGAGATAGAGAGGAGGTTACAGAGATTGGGAGGAGGTTACAGAGATAGGGAGGAGGTTACAGAGATTGGGAGGAGGTTACAGAGATTGGAAGGAGGTTACAGAGATAGGGAGGAGGTTACAGAGATTGGGAGGAGGTTACAGAGATTGGGAGGAGGTTACAGAGATAGGGAGGAGGTTACAGAGATTGGGAGGAGGTTACAGAGATTGGGAGGAGGTTACAGAGATAGGGAGGAGGTTACAGAAATTGCGTGGAGGTTACAGAGATTGGGAGCAGGTTACAGAGATAGGGAGGAGGTTACAGTAACATGGAGGAGGTTACAGAGATAGGGAGGAGGTTACGGAGATAGGGAGGAGGTTACAGAGATTGGGAGTAGGTTACAGAGATTGGGAGGAGGTTACAGTAACATGGAGGAGGTTACAGAGATAGGGAGGAGCTTACGGAGATAGGGAGGAGGTTACGGAGATAGGGAGGAGGTTACAGAGATTGGGAGGAGGTTACAGAGATTGGGAGGAGGTTACAGTGATAGAGAGGAGGTCACAGATATAGGAGCAGGTTACAGAGATAGGGAGGAGGTCATAGAGATAGGAGGAGGTTACAGAGATAGTGAGGAGGTTACAGAGATAAGGAGGAGGTTACAGAGATAGGGAGGAAGTTACGGAGATAGGGAGTAGGTTACGGAGATAGGGAGGAGGTTACGGAGATAGAGAGGAAGTTACAGAGATAGGGAGGAGGTTACAGAGATAGGGAGGAGGTTACAGCGATTGGGAGGATGTTACAGAGATTGGGAGGAGGTTACAGAGATATAGAGGCGGTTACAGAGATTGGGAGGAGGGTACAGAGATAGGGAGGAGGTTACGGAGATAGGGAGGAGGTTACAGAGATTGGGAGGAGGTTACAGAGATTAGGAGGAGTTTACAGTGATAGAGGGGAGGTTACAGAGATTGGGAAGAGGTTACAGTAACATGGAAGAGGTTACGGAGATAGGGAGGAGTTTACAGAGATAGGGAGGAGGTTACAGTAACATGGAGGAGGTTACAGAGATAGAGAGGAGGTTACAGAGATTGGGAGGAGGTTACAGAGATAGGGAGGAGTTTACAGTAACATGGAGGAGGTTACGGAGATAGGGATGAGGTTACAGAGACTGGGAGGAGGTTACTGAGGTAGGGAGGAGGTTGCAGAGAAAGGGAGGAGGTTACAGAGATAAGGACGAGGTTCCAAAGATAGGGAGGAGGTACAGAGATAGAGGAGGGTACAGAGATAGAGAGGAGGGAACAGCGATGTGGAAGAAGTTACAGAGGTAGGGAGTATGTTACAGAGATTGGGAGGAGGTTACAGAGATAGAGAGGAGGTTGCAAATAAAGGGAGGAGGTTACAGTGATAGAGAGGCGGTTACAGAGATAGGGAGGAGGTTACAGTAACATGGAGGAGGTTACAAAGATAAGGAGGAGGTTACAGTGATAGGGAGGATGTTACAGAGATTGGGAGGAGGTTACTGAGGTAGGGAGGAGGTTGCAGAGAAAGGGAGGAGGTTACAGAGATAAGGACGAGGTTCCAAAGATAGGGAGGAGGTACAGAGATAGAGGAGGGTACAGAGATAGAGAGGAGGGTACAGCAATGTGGAAGAAGTTACAGAGATAGGGAGTATGTTACAGAGATTGGGAGGAGGTTACAGAGATAGGAGGAGGTTACAGAGATAGAGACGAGGTTACAGAGAGGGGAGGAGGTTGCAAATAAAGGGAGGAGGTTACAGTGATAGAGAGGCGGTTACAGAGATAGGGAGGAGGTTACAGTAACATGGAGGAGGTTACAAAGATAAGGAGGAGGTTACAGTGATAGGGAGGACGTTACAGAGATTGGGAGGAGGTTACAGAGATTGGGAGGAGGTTACAGAGATTGGAAGGAGGTTACAGAGATAGGGAGGAGGTTACAGAGATTGGGAGGAGGTTACAGAGATTGGGAGGAGGTTACAGAGATAGGGAGGAGGTTACAGAAATTGCGTGGAGGTTACAGAGATTGGGAGGAGGTTACAGAGATAGGGAGGAGGTTACAGTAACATGGAGGAGGTTACAGAGATAGGGAGGAGGTTATGGAGATTGGGAGGAGGTTACAGAGATTGGGAGTAGGTTACAGAGATTGGGAGGAGGTTACAGTAACATGGAGGAGGTTACAGAGATAGGGAGGAGGTTACGGAGATAGGGAGGAGGTTACGGAGATAGGGAGGAGGTTACAGAGATTGGGAGGAGGTTACAGAGATTGGGAGGAGGTTACAGTGATAGAGAGGAGGTTACAGATATAGGAGCAGGTTACAGAGATAGTGAGGAGGTTACAGAGATTGGGAGGAGGTTACAGAGATTGGGAGGATGTTAGAGTGATAGAGAGGAGGTTACAGAGATAGGGTGGAGGTTACAGAGACAGGGAGGAGGTTACAGTAACATGGAGGAGGCTACGGAGAAAGGGACGAGGTTACCGAGATATGGAGTAGGTTACAGAAATTGCGTGGAGGTTACAGAGATTGGGAGCAGGTTACGGAGATAGGGAGGAGGTTACAGTAACATGGAGGTGGTTACAAAGATAGGGAGGAGGTTACGGAGATAGGGATGAGGTTACGGAGATAGGGAGGAGGTTACAGAGATTGGGAGGAGGTTACAGAGATAGGGAGTAGGTTACAGAGATTGGGAGGAGGTTACAGAGATAGGGAGGAGGTTACAGAGATTGGGAGGAGGTTACAGAGATAGGGAGGAGGTTACAGAGAAAGGGAGGAGGTTACAGAGATTGGGAGGAGTTTACAGAGATAGGGAGGAGTTTACAGTAACATGCAGGAGGTTACAGAGGTAGGGAGGAGGTTGCAGAGATGGAGAGGAGGTTATAGAGATAGGGAGGAGGTTACAGAGATTGGGAGGAGTTTACAGAGATAGGGAGGCATTTATAGAGATAGGGAGGAGTTTACAGTAACATGGAGGAGGTTACAGAGAAAGGGAGGAGGTTACAGAGATAGGTACAAGGTTCCAAAGATAGGAAGGAGGTACAGAGATAGAGAGGAGGATACAGAGATAGAGGAGGGTACAGAGATAGAGAGGAGGGTACAGCGATGTGGAAGAAGTTACAGAGATAGGGAGTATGTTACAGCGATAGGAGGAGGTTACAGAGATAGAGAGGAGGTTACAGAGAGAGGGAGGAGGTTACAGAGATAGAGAGGAGGTCACAGAGAGAGGGAGGAGGTTACAGAGATAGAGAGGAGGTTACAGAAATAGGGAGGAGGTTACAGAGATAGGGAGGAGGTTATGGAGATAGAGAGGAGGTTACAGAGATTGGGAGGAGGTTACAGAGATAGGGAGGAGTTTACAGAGATTGGGAGGAGGTTACAGAAATTGGGAGGAGGTTACAGAGATTGGGAGGAGGTTACAGAAATAGGGAGGAGGTTACAGAGATAGGGAGGAGGTTATGGAGATAGAGAGGTGGTTACAGAGATTGGGAGGGGGTTACAGAGATAGGGAGGAGGTTATGGAGATAGGAGGTTACAGAGATTGGGAGGAGGTTACAGAGATTGGGAGGAGGTTACAGAAATTGGGAGGAGGTTACAGAGATAGGGAGGAGGTTACAGAGATTGGCAGGAGGTTACGGAGATAGAGAGGAGGTTACAGAGAAAGGGAGGAGGTTACAGAGATAGGGAGGAGCTTACAGAGATAGGGAGGAGTTTACAGAGATAGGGAGGTATTTACAGTAACATGGAGGAGGTTACAGAGGTAGGGAGGAGGTTGCAGAAATGGAGAGGAGGTTATAGATATAGGGAGGAGGTTACAGAGATTGGGAGGAGTTTACAGAGATAGGGAGGAGGTTACAGTAACATGGAGGAGGTTACAAAGATTGGGAGGAGGTTACAGAGATAGGGAGGAGGTTACAGAGATTGGGAGGAGGTTACAGAGATAGGGAGGAGGTTACCGAGATAGGGAGGAGGTTACAGAAATTGAGTGGAGGTTACAGAGATTGGGAGGAGGTTACAGAGATAGGGAGGAGGTTACAGTAACATGGAGGAGGTTACAGAGATAGGGAGGAGGTTACGGAGATAGGGAGGAGGTTACAGAGATTGGGAGGAGGTTACAGTAACATGGAGGAGGTTACAGAGATAGGGAGGAGGTTACGGAGATAGGGAGGAGGTTACGGAGATAGGGAGGAGGTTACAGAGATCGGGAGGAGGTTACAGAGATTGGGAGGAGGTTGCAGAGATAGGGAGGAGGTTACGGAGATAGGGAGGAGGTTACAGAGATTGGGAGGAGGTTACGGAGATTGGGTGGAGGTTACGGAGATAGGGAGAAGGTTACAGAGATAGGGAGGTGGTTACGGAGATTGGGAGGAGGTTACTATGATAGCGAGGAGTTTACAGAGATAGGGAGGATGTTACAGAGATAGGGAGGAGGTACGGAGATAGAGAGGAGGTTACGGAGATTGGGAGGAGGTTACAGAGATAGGGAGGAGGTTACAGAGATAAGGAGGAGGTTACAGTAACATGGAGGAGGTTACGGAGGTAGTGAGTAGGTTACAGAGATTGGGAGGAGGTTACGGAGATAGGGAGGAGTTTACAGAGATAGGGAGGAGGTTACAGTAACATGGTGTAGGGTACAGAGATAGGGAGGAGGTTACAGAGATAGGGAGGAGGTTACAGAGATAGAGAGGAGGTTACAGAGATAGGGAGGAGGTTACAGAGATAGAGAGGAGGTTACAGAGATAGGGAGGAGGTTACAGAGATGGGGAGGAGGTTACAGAGATAGGTGGTTACAGAGATAGAGAGGAGGTTACAGAGATAGGGAGGAGGTTACAGAGATGGGGAGGAGGTTACAGAGATAGAGAGGAGGTTACAGAGACAGGGAGGAGGTTACAGAGATAGAGAGGAGGTTACAGAGATAGAGAGGAGGTTACAGAGATAGGGAGAAGCTTACAGAGATAGGGAGAAGCTTACAGTAACATGGAGGAGGTTACGGAGATAGGGATGAGCTTACGGAAAATGGAGATTACAGAGATGATGGGGAGAAGGGGACATGGTGGGAATGTCGCTGGTCTGGTAATCCCATGGCCTAGGCTAATGCTTTGGGGATAAAACCGGAAAGTGCTGGAGAAACTTAGCTGGTCTGGCAGCATCTGTGTGGAGAGAAACAGAGTTAACGTTTCACGTTCGTATGACCCTTCTTCAGAGATGAAGAGAAGTAGAAATATGATGGATACTAAACTTTTAATTATTTTTATATCTTTTTAAATCAGTTTTCTTCAAACCTCCACCTTACCCACCACCCCCTCCCCCCACCCCCACTGGCCCATCTGTCCTTTGTGTCTATGTTGTGCTTTCACACGGCGCTGACCCTTGTTCTGCTATTAACACATTTCGCTATCTTGCCTTAATGCCGCTGTCAGCACCTTCTTTAGTCTTTAACACTTCCATTAACGCTCCCTTTGTCTTGTGACCATGACATCTCTGTCAATCTCTCCTGAGCTCCCACCCTCTCCCTGACCTCCTGTCCTGCTCCACCTGCTCCACCCCCTCTCAAACAATATAAAACCCCGTCACATTTCTCCTTCTCCTTGGCTCTGAAGAAGAGTCAGACGGACTGGAAACGTCCACCCCGTTTCTCTCTCCGCAGACGCTGCCGGGCCGGCTGAGTTTTTTTCCAGCATTTTCTGCTTGCATTTCAGGGGGCCAGTTCAGAGCCGCGCACGTTGCTGTGTGAGACTGGAGTCACACGGGGAGAAGGTGACGTGTTGGGAATGTCGCTGGGCTAGTGAAGGAGAGGCCCAGGCCAACGCTCTTGGGGATAAAGCCGGAAAATTGCCCGGAAAACTCAGCAGGTCGGGCAGCCTCTGTGGCGAGGGACAGGGAGTTAACGCTTCGAGTCCGTACGACTCAAAGAGCTCGAGCGTTCCCTGTTTTTATTTCATATTCCCATCAGCCTCAGTGTTTTTCTTTCACTGTGATGCTCTGGTGGGCTGGGCGAGGGCTGGGGGGGTGGGGGGGGGGGGGGGGGGGGGGGGTGGTGGGGTGGGGTGCGGACACGGGTTCAAATCCCACCAGGGGCGGCTGGTGGAATTTAAATTCAATCAATGAAAATCTGGAATAGAAAGAGTCTCAGTCGTGGTGACTATGGTGACCATCATCGATTCTCGTAAGAAACCCCCATCTGGTGAGGGGAGTGGTGAGCGGATCTTCAACAGCGGGGTGGTGATGGTGGTGGTGGTGGTGGTGGGGCCTGTGGGGCCTGTGGAGGCCACAACTGCGAGGCCGGGGAAGGCGGCAGGGGGGTGGTGAGAGGCCCACAGCAATGAGCGAGGATAGGAAAGGCTTAGGTGGCGGCAGGATTATCACCGGGCCTGTCATCCCGAGAGCCGGGGTCACGCTCTCTGGGTAGGGTGGGGGGGGGGGGCGCTGGTGAGATTTGAATTCAGTACGTGAGGAAAGAAAATAAACCTAGAATTAAAAGCCTGACGACGCCAATTGCTGTAAAAAAAAAAAACCCACCCCATCTGCGGTTCACTCACGCCCCTTTAGGGAAGGAAGCCCACCGTCCTTACCCGGTCCGGGGCCTACACGTGACTCCAGACCCCCCCCCGCCCGCAGCGACGTTGGTTGACTGAATGGCCGCCTGAAACGGCCGAGCGAGCCGCTCGGGTCGAAGGGGCAGTCAGGGGCGGGTAACGAATGCTTGTTTTACCAGTGACGCCCGCGCGCCCTGAAAATAGAAACGTGTAGGCCCACGCCGGGTGAGGTTGGCAGCTTTCCCCCCCCCCTCAGAGGGCACACTGGCGAACTGGAGGCGTCTTTGAAAGAGCAGGCGTCCTGTTGCGGAAGGTTCGTTGAACGGGGTCGGTGCCTGGGGGGGGGGGTGGGGGGGGTGGGGGGGGTGCGGGTGGAGGAGGGGGCGTAATTCGCTCTCTCCCACGGCCGGCCTGGGGTTTGAACTCACGTGCCCGTAGGATGGTTAGGCCGGGCCGCCGGTCCCGCGACAGCCATCACAAGGTTACCCGGCACACCACCACCCCCCCAAGTCCGCACCGTGTCGGGCTGGAAGGACGGCGTCCGGTCTTCCGGGTGGTGGGGGGGGGGGGCACGCCATAACCTCGCTACATCGCCAAGCAGGAGAGTCAAGGGAGGGACTTCTTCCGGGGGAGGGGGGCGCGGGGGCCTGAGGGCGCGGTGAGCCGTCCAAAAAGCCCACTGGCTTCGGCGGGACCGGATGATCCCGCCGGAGGGAGGGGGGGGCCGGAGAGTTGCGGCCTTAGCGCCTCAGGTGGCTTGACACCCGGGGCCTACCTCTTTGATGCTGCGGCAAAATCTTTCTCACATCTGGTAGCTGGTCTCCATGATAACCAAATTCATGCCTAGGGTTGCGCGGTTACTGCCATAAAACATCCTAAGGTGCTTCCCCAGACCATTATTCGATGAGATTTGACACGTCAGGAGACAACAGGACAAGCAATCAAAGGCTCGGTCATGGAGGTCGATTTTAAGGAGCGTCTTAAAGAAGGAGAAAGAGAGAGAGGCTGAGTGGTTTACGGAGGGAATTCCGGAGTTTCGGCCCCCCCCCATCCCAGGCAGCTCAAGGCACGGCCGCCGACGGTGGCGCGTTGGAAACCAGGAGCGCGGAAGAGGTCGGGATGGGAGGGATTCTCGGAGGAGGGCACAGAGATAGGGCAGCGGCGGAGGGCTTCGAGAAACACCGGAGTAGGGGGACTGCCTGTGGGTAAGAGGCATCCCAGGCGAGGACAATTCCCCCATCGCAACCACCCACCCCTCACCCCCACCACCCTCACCACCCTCACGCCACTTTGAGGGTGCATCACCTCCTGATCCTGACTGATCGCAGGCAATATGTTTTTCTTCTGACTGTTCGACAGAGGAAGAGGCCATAGAGGGAGTGCAATGGAGATTCACCAGACCAATCCCTAGGATGGGCGGGGATTGTCTTATGAGGGGAGATTGAGGAGACTGGGCCTCTATTCCCTAGGGTCTCGAAGAATGAGAGGCGATCTCATTGAAGTATCCAAATCCTTACAGGGCACGACAGGGGTAGATGTGGATTGGATGTTCCCCCCCCACACCACCCCCCCAGCTGGTGGATCGAGAACCAGGAGGCACAGTCTCAGAATAAGGGGCCAGGTCACTTAGGGGTGAGACGAGGAGGAATTCCTTCACTCGGAGGGTTGGTGAATCTTTGGAATTCCTACCCCCCCCCCCCCCCCCCACCCCGCCAGAGGCTCAGCCATTGAGTATGTTCAAGACTGAGGTCGAATAGATCTCTCAGGTACCGATGACACGAAGGGATAGTGAGGGAAGAGGGCGTTGAGGTGAAAGGTCAAGCCGTGATCTAGTTGAATGGCGGAGCAGGCTCGAGGGGGCCTAGAGGCCTAAGTCCTGCCCCCTGTGTTCCTTTGTTCTCCCCCCCCCCAGTGATGTCATCAAGAGCACAAAGATAAAGTCTCCGGGGCAGGGTGGGGTGGTGGGGGGGGCGGGGTGGGGTGAAAGGTGATTAAAAGAGATAATTTTACCACAAAGAGAAACCTAAAGGCTTAAAATGATTAAATAAAGGCCCACAGAAGGCTGTGTGGATAAAGATGGAAAATAACTTTGAAGAACGGTACGTTGTCCTCTCGATCAGGCTAAAAGTGCATTTAACCGGTTTAAAACAAACAGGAGAGGTGTCTGTGTCTTCACTTGACTTTGCCTTTGCAGCTGAAGGGAGAGTCTCTACAACAAACAGGTCAAATTCATCTCAAAACCTCGCATTTCAAAAGTCGTGTAATTCTCTGTTACCTTATTTAAAAATGCTACATAAATAACCTCTACTCTTCTCTGCTGGCTTAAATTCTCTATAAAATCGAGGCTAAAATTCCTGTAAATGGGTAATATCATGTGGTTAACCGTCTTAAACCCACAACCAAAGCCATTGTAATTCAGGAGTTTACAGTGTAAAACCTCAGCCCACTCTCTCACTCACTCACACACGCGCACACAATGATCTAATCTAAGCATCCAGTATTAACCAGCTGGCCGTTGACTTAACATGACAGTAGGGGTCCTCAGGTCAGCACTCTGGGGTCAAGTCTCGATCGTGTCCTTTGTAAGGTCACCCCGTTGCAAAGGTCGGTAGGGCCCGAGAACCTGGCAGTGCGGGGGACAAGCACTGGATTGGCTAGCCTGGATTGGAAACTGCCCAGTCAAGCGGACGCAGCCAAACCTCCCGCTGCCTGATTGGCTGCTTGACGATCTATTGGTGTCTCATTGGTGCGGTAAAAGTGTGATATTTTCCCAAGGAAGAGATTCTTTGTTAAAGGGAGTGCTCGTCCGTCCCTTATATTTAACGGAGGGACTATCCACAAAAACACACTTTGTCCTGTGGGTCCCTTGCTTGTGACCACTCCTACTTGCAATTTTCCCTCATGAATCTTTTTAAGATGATGCCATAATTTATGGGGTCAATGCAGCATTCGGTAACTCACGAGGAGCCTGATATTTATCTATTACCCTTCATTCTTTGAGATAGACCTTCGCACCCTGAGTGACCTTCAGTACGTAACATAGACCATAGATAGTGCTTTCCTCAGGAAGATAGGTCTACAGATTGTCCTTCCCTAAGATAGACTTACAGACAGTCCTTCCCTAAGTAAGATAGATCCTTAGATGGTCCTTCACTAAGTAAAACAGACCTTTAGACGTTGAGATAGACCCAGCAAACACCCTCAGACAGAGCACCCATTAAACACCCAGAGACAGAGCACCCAGCAAACACCCAGAGACAGAGCACCCATTAAACACCAGAGACAGGGCACCCAGCAAACACCCAGAGACAGAGCACCCATTAAACACCCAGAGACAGAGCAGCCATTAAACACCAAGAGACAGGGCACCCAGCAAACACCCAGAGACAGAGCACCCATTAAACACCCAGAGACAGAGCAGCCATTAAACACCAAGAGACAGGGCACCCAGCAAAACACCCAGAGACAGGGCACCCAGCAAACACCCTCAGATAGAGCACCCATTGAACACCCAGTGACAGAGCACCCAGCAAACACCCAGACAGAGCATCCATTAGACACCCAGAGACAGAGCACCCATTAAACACCCAGAGACAGAGCACCCATTAAACACCCAGAGACAGAGCACCCAGCAAACACCCAGAGACAGAGCACCCAGCAAACACCCAGAGACAGAGCAGCCATTGAAACACCCAGAGACAGTGTACCCAGCAAACACCCAGAGACAGAGCACCCATTAAACACCCAGAGACAGAGCACCCATTAAACACCCAGAGACAGAGCACCCAGCAAACACCCAGAGACAGAGCACCCAGCAAACACCCAGAGACAGAGCAAGCCATTAAACACCCAGAGACAGAGCACCCAGCAAACAACCCAGAGACAGAGCACCCATTAAACACCCAGAGACAGAGCACCCATTAAACACCCAGAGACAGAGCAACCCATTAAAACACCCAGAGACAGAGCACCCAGCAAACACCCAGAGATAGGGCACCCATTAAACACCCAGAGACAGAGCACCCAGCAAACACTCAGAGACAGAGCACCCAGCAAACACTCAGAGACAGAGCACCCAGCAAACACCCAGAGACAGAGCACCCATCGAGCACCCTGAGGCAGAGCACCCTGAGGCAGAGCACCCTGAGGCAAAGCACCCATTAAACTCCCAAGACAGGGCACCCAGCAAACACCCAGAGACAGAGCACCCATTGAGCACCCAGAGACAGAGCACCCACCTATTATCCAGTGCTGGCACCCCCCACCCTTCCTCGTTGAGGTCACATGCAGGTTTACTGACTTGTGGATGAGAAGCCCAGGAGTCAGTTTATATCCTAATGACAAGGAGGAAATGAACCTTGCTTGTCTTGTGGAAATCGACGGAACCCAATTATTCATCCACTCCACAATCATAAACCTGGAACACTCATTGCTGGTGGAACCCATTTCTTTACAAGAGCTTTATATGGAACATCATCACCGAAACAGGCCATTCAGCCCAACCAGTCCGTGCTAGCATTTACACGCCACACTGTTCCACCTACCTAGCTTCAGCCCTTTCTATCCCCTCTTCTCTCATGTCATCATTTCCCTTCCCATGCATCTAGCTCTTTGCCTGGCCCAGTCCCTGTGGTAGTGAGTCCCGCACTCTACCCGAGTGAAGAAACTTCTCTAGTCTTCCCAGTTGGATTTATCTTGTACTTGGGGCCTCCTCGTTTCAGATTCTCCCAGGAGTGGAACGTTCCTTCCGCACCTACCCTGGCCACCTGACTCATCGGGGTACAGACCTCCATCTGGTCTCCTCCCTCCCTGTCAAGGAAAAGTCCCGACCTGTTACACCTTTCCCCCGATCGCTGTTAGCTTCTGATTTGGGGGTGTTTTCTCACTTAGCTGGTTCCATTAGCTCCTCCCGTCTGTGACCCCTGTCTGGTTACGCTTTCCCTCAACGCCAGCGTCTGGCTTTCGCCCCGAGCGTTTTAACGGTTCAGAGAGCATGGAAGCTTTCCTCACAGCTCTGCGTGGCCCACGCCACCCAGAGGCTTTGCGGTGGGGACAGAACCATGGGGGGGGCGGGGGCGGAATCTCAGGCCCAGGCGGCGGGCGGGTGTCCGACAAGCCAGGCTTGCCACCCCCCACCGCCCCCCCCCCTCCTGCCCCCCGGCCACCCCCCCCCCCCCGCC
>JANJGN010003735.1:0-41018 GCA_026770705.1 Isurus oxyrinchus | reverse complement strand
GACAGAGAGAGAGATTCGGGGAGAGAGAGGGAGAGAGATTCAGGGAGAGAGAGGGTGAGAGATTGAGGGAGAGAGAGGGTGAGAGATTCAGGGAGAAAGAGGGTGAGAGATTCAGGGAGAGAGAGGGTGAGAGATTCAGGGAGAGAGAGGGTGAGAGATTGAGGGAGAGAGAGGGTGAGAGATTGAGGGAGAGAGAGAGAGTGAGAGAGAGAGAGAAATTCGGGGAGAGAGAGGGTGAGAGATTCAGGGAGAGAGAGGGTGAGAGATTCAGGGAGAGAGAGGGTGAGAGATTCAGGGAGAGAGAGGGTGAGAGATTGAGGGAGAGAGAGAGTGAGAGATTGAGGGAGAGAGAGGGTGAGAGTTTTAGGGAGAGAGGGGGGTGAGAGATTCAGGGAGAGAGAGGGTGAGAGATTCAGGGAGAGAGAGAGATTAAGGGAGAGAGAGAGATTCAGGGAGAGAGAGAGATTCAGGGAGAGAGAGAGAGATTCAGGGAGAGAGAGAGATTCAGGGAGAGGGACAGAGAGAGAGATTCGGGGAGTGAGAGGGAGAGAGATTCAGGGAGAGAGAGGGTGAGAGATTCAGGGAGAGAGAGGGTGAGAGATTCAGGGAGAGAGCGGTGAGAGATTGAGGGAGAAAGAGGGTGAGAGATTGAGGGAGAGAGCGTGTGAGAGATTGAGGGAGAGAGAGGGTGAGAGATTCAGGGAGAGAGAGAGTCATTCAGCGAGAGAAAGAGAGATTCAGGGAGAGAGAGCAATTCAGGGAGAGAGAGGGTGAGATTCACGGAGAGAAAGAGATAGATTCAGGGAGAGAGACAGAGATTCAGGGAGAGAGAGCGATTCAGGGAGGGAGAGAGAGAGAGAGATTCAGGGAGAGAGAGGGTGAGAGATTCAGGGAGAGAGAGGTGAGAGATTCAGGGAGAGAGAGGGTGAGAGATTCAGGGAAAGAGAGGGTGAGAGATTCAGGGAGAGACAAGGTGAGAGATTGAGGGAGAGAGAGGGTGAGAGATTGAGGAGAGAGAGGGTGAGAGATTGAGGGAGAGAGAGGGTGAGAGATTGAGGGAGAGAGAGGGTGAGAGATTGAGGGAGAGAGAGGGTGAGAGATTCAGGGTGAGAGAGACGGGGAGAGAGAGAGAGAGACAGGGAGAAAGAGAGAGAGAGACGGAGAGAGGAAGAGAGACAGGCAGAGAGAGAGAGAGAGAGACAATGAGAGAGAGAGAGAGACAGGGAGAGAGAGAGATAGAGTCAGGGGCGAGAGAGAGAGAGAGACAGGGCGAGAGAGAGAGACAGGGAGAGAGAAGGGGGAGATAGAGAGAGACGGGGAGAGAGAGATAAACGGGGAGGGAGAGAGAGACGGGGAGAAAGAGAGAGACGGGGGAGAGAGACACACAGAAAGGGAGAGATAGAGCAATTCAGGGAGAGAGAGTGAGATTGAAGGAAAGAAAGAGATATTCAGGGAGAGGGTGAGATTCAGGAGAGAGATTCAGGGAGAGAGACAGAGAGATATTCAGGGAGAGGGAGAGATTCAGGGAGAGGGAGAGATTCAGGGAGAGAGAGAGATTCAGGGAGAGAGAGAGATTCAGGGAGAGCGAGAGAGAGATTCTGGGAGAGAGAGAGAGAGATTCAGGGAGAGAGAGAGAGAGATTCAGGGAGAGAGAGAGATTCAGGGAGAAAGAGAGAGAGATTCAGGGAGAGAGAGAGAGAGATTCAGGGAGAGAGACAGAGAGAGAGATTCGGGGAGAGAGAGGGAGAGAGATTCAGGGAGGGAGAGGAAGAGATTCAGGGAGAGAGAGGGTGAGAGATTCATGGAGAGTTAGGGTGAGAGATTCAGGGAGAGAGAGGGTGAGAGATTCAGGGACAGAGAGGGTGAGAGATTCAGGGAGAGAGGGTGAGAGATTCAGGGAGAGAGGGTGAGAGATTCAGGGAGAGAGAGGGTGAGAGATTCAGGGACAGAGAGGGTGAGAGATTCAGGGTGAAAGGGTGAGAGATTCAGGGAGAGAGAGGGTGAGAGATTCAGGGAGAGAGAGAGTGAGATTCAGGGAGAGAGAAGAGGGACAGAGAAGATTCAGGGAGAGAGAGAGATTCAGGGAGAGAGAGAGATTCAGGGAGAGAGAGAGATTCAGGGAGAGAGAGAGAGATTCAGGGAGAGAGAGAGAGATTCAGGGAGAGAGACGGAGAGAGAGATTCGGGAAGAGAGAGGGAGAGAGATTCAGGGAGAGAGAGGGTGAGAGATTGAGGGAGAGAGAGGGTGAGAGATTCAGGGAGAGAGAGGGGTGAGATATTCAGGAGAGAGAGGGGTGAGAGATTCAGGGAGAGAGAGGGTGAGAGATTGAGGGAGAGAGAGGGTGAGAGATTCAGGGAGAGAGAGGGTGAGAGATTGAGGGAGAGAGAGGGTGAGAGATTGAGGGAGAGAGAGAGAGTGAGAGAGAGAGAGAAATTCGGGGGAGAGAGAGGGGTGAGAGATTCAGGGAGAGAGAGGGTGAGAGATTCAGGGAGAGAGAGGGTGAGAGATTCAGGGAGAGAGAGGGTGAGAGATTCAGGGAGAGAGAGGGTGAGAGATTCAGGGAGAGAGAGGGTGAGAGATTGAGGGAGAGAGAGAGTGAGAGATTGAGGGAGAGAGAGGGTGAGAGTTTTAGGGAGAGAAGGGTGAGAGATTGAGGGAGAGAGAGGGTGAGAGATTCAGGGAGAGAGAGGGTGAGAGATTTAGGGAGAGAGAGGGTGAGAGATTCAGGGAGAGAGAGGGTGAGAGATTCAGGGAGAGAGAGGATGAGAGATTGAGGGAGAGAGAGAGTGAGAGATTGAGGGAGAGAGAGGGTGAGAGATTCGGGGAGAGAGAGGTTGAAAGTTTCAGGGAGAGATAGGGTGAGAGTTTCCTGGAGTGAGAGAGAGGGAGAGGGAGAGAGATTCAGGGAGAGACCGGGGAGAGATTCAGGGAGAGAGAGCGATTCAGGAAGAGAGAGAGTCATTCAGCGAGAGAAAGAGAGATTCAGGGATAGCGAGCGATTCAGGGAGACAGTGGGTGAGATTCACCTAGAGAAAGAGAAGGATTCAGGGAGAGAGACAGAGATTCAGGGAGACAGAGCGATTCAGGGAGGGAGAGAGAGAGAGATTCAGGGAGAGAGAGGGTGAGAGATTCAGGGGGAGACAAGCTGAGAGATTGAGGGAGAGAGAGGGTGAGAGATTGAGGGAGAGAGAGGGTGAGAGATTCAGGGTGAGAGAGACGGGGAGAGAGAGGGTGAGAGAGATGGGGAGAGAGAGAGAGAGACAGGGAGAAAGAGAGAGAGAGAGGGAGAGAGAAAGAGAGACAGGGAGAGAGAGAGAGAGACAGGGAGAGAGAGAGGACAGGGAGAGAGACGGGGAGAGAGAGAGAGAGGTGGGAGGGAGAGAGAGACGGGGAGAGAGAGAGAGACGGGGAGAGAGAGAGACGGGGGAGAGAGAGACGGGGGAGAGAGAGACACAGAAAGGGAAAGATAGAGCAATTCAGGGAGAGAGAGTGAGATTGAAGGAAAGAAAGAGATATTCAGGGAGAGGGAGAGATTCAGGAGAGAGATTCAGGGGAGAGAGAGAGATTCAGGGAGAGAGAGAGATTCAGGGAGAGAGAGAGATTCAGGGAGAGAGAGAGATTCAGGGAGAGAGAGAGAGAGAATCAGGGAGAGAGAGAGAGAGATTCAGGGAGAGAGACGAGAGAGATTCAGGGAGAGAGAGAGAGAGAGAGAATCAGGGAGAGAGAGAGAGAGATTCAGGGAGAGAGAGAGAGAGATTCAGGGAGAGAGAGAGAGAGATTCAGGGAGAGAGAGAGAGAGATTCAGGGAGAGAGAGAGATTCAGGGAGAAAGAGAGAGAGATTCAGGAGGAGAGAGAGATAGAGAGAGATTCAGGGACAGAGGGGGTGAGAGATTCAGGGAGAGAGAGAGAGATATTCGGGGAGAGAGAGGGAGAGAGATTCAGGGAGGGAGAGGAAGAGGTTCAGATGAGAGAGGGTGAGAGATTCATGGAGAGTTAGAGTGAGAGATTCAGGGACAGAGAGGGTGAGAGATTCAGGGAGAGAGGGTGAGAGATTCAGGAGAGAGGGTGAGAGATTCAGGGAGAGAGGGTGAGAGATTCAGGGAGAGAGAGAGAGTGAGATTCAGGGAGAGAGATTGAGGGACAGAGAAGATTCAGGGAGAGAGAGAGATTCAGGGAGAGAGAGAGATTCAGGGAGAGAGAGAGATTCAGGGAGAGAGAGAGATTCAGGGAGAGAGAGAGATTCAGGGAGAGAGAGAGATTCAGGGAGAGAGAGAGAGAGATTCAAGGAGAGAGACAGAGAGAGAGATTCGGGGAGAGAGAGGGAGAGAGATTCAGGGAGAGAGAGGGTGAGAGATTGAGGGAGAGAGAGGGTGAGAGATTGAGGGAGTGAGAGGGTGTGAGATTCAGGGAAAGGGTGAGAGATTCAGGGAGAGAGCGGGTGAGAGATTGAGGGAGAAAGAGGGTGAGAGATTGAGGGAGAGAGCGAGTGAGAGATTGAGGGAGAGAGAGGGTGAGAGATTCAGGGAGAGAGAGAGTCATTCAGCGAGAGAAAGAGAGATTCAGGGAGAGAGAGCAATTCAGGGAGAGAGAGGGTGAGATTCACGGAGAGAAAGAGATAGATTCAGGGAGAGAGACAGAGATTCAGGGAGAGAGAGCGATTCAGGGAGGGAGAGAGAGAGAGAGAGATTCAGGGAGAGAGAGGGTGAGAGATTCAGGGAGAGAGAGGGTGAGAGATTCAGGGAAAGAGAGGGTGAGAGATTCAGGGAGAGACAAGGTGAGAGATTGAGGGAGAGAGAGGGTGAGAGATTGAGGGAGAGAGAGGGTGAGAGATTGAGGGAGAGAGAGGGTGAGAGATTCAGGGTGAGAGAGGACGGGGGGAGAGAGAGAGAGACAGGGAGAAAGAGAGAGAGAGACGGAGAGAGAAAGAGGGACAGGCAGAGAGAGAGAGAGAGAGACAGGGAGAGAGAGAGAGAGAGGACAGGGAGAGAGAGAGAGAGAGAGACAGGGCGAGAGAGAGAGACAGGGCGAGAGAGAGAGAGACAGGGAGAGAGAAGGGGGAGATAGAGAGAGACGGGGAGAGAGAGATAAACGGGGAGGGAGAGAGAGACGGGGAGAAAGAGAGAGACGGGGGAGAGAGAGACACAGAAAGGGAGAGATAGAGCAATTCAGGGAGAGAGAGTGAGATTGAAGGAAAGAAAGAGATATTCAGGGAGAGGGTGAGATTCAGGGGAGAGAGATTCAGGGAGAGAGACAGAGAGATATTCAGGGAGAGGGAGAGATTCAGGGAGAGAGAGAGATTCAGGGAGAGAGAGGGTGAGAGATTGTGGGAGAGAGAGAGTGAGAGATTGAGGGAGAGATAGGGTGAGAGATTGAGGGTGAGAGAGAGTGAGATATTGAGGAGAGAGAGGGTGAGAGATTCTGGGAGAGAGAGGGTGAGAGATTGAGGGAGAGAGAGAGTGAGAGATTGAGGGAGAGACAGAGTGAGAGATTGAGGGAGAGAGAGAGTGAGATACAGGGAGAGAGATTGAGGGACAGAGAAAATTCAGTGAGAGAGAAAGATTCAGGGAGAGTAGATTGAGGGAGAGAGAAGATTGAGGAGACAGAAGATTCAGGGAGAGAGAAGAATTCAGGGAGAGAGAAGATTCACGGAGAGAGAAGATTCACAGAGAGAGAAGATTCACAGAGAGAGAAGATTCACAGAGAGAGAAGATTCACAGAGAGAGAAGATTCACAGAGAGAGAAGATTCACAGAGAGAGAAGATTCAGGGTGAGAGAAGATTCAGGGAGAGAGAAGATTCAGGGAGAGAGAAGATTCAGGGAGAGAGAAGATTCAGGGAGAGAGAAGATTCAGGGAGAGAGAAGATTCAGGGAGAGAGAAGATTCAGGGAGAGAGAAGATTCAGGGAGAGAGAAGATTCAGGGAGAGAGAAGATTCAGGGAGAGAGAAGATTCAGGGAGAGAGAAGATTCAGGGAGAGAGAAGATTCAGGGAGAGAGAAGATTCAGGGTGAGAGAAGATTCAGGGAGAGAGAAGATTCAGGGAGAGAGAAGATTCAGGGAGAGAGAAGATTCAGGAGAGAGAGAGGTTGAGGAGAGAGAGAGGTTCCGGGAGAGAGAGAGAGAGATTCATGGAGAGAGAGAAGATTCAGGGAGTGAGTGAGGTTCAATGAGATAGAGAGATTCAGGGAGAGAGAGAGTGAAGTTCAGGGAGAGAGAGAGTGAGATTCAGGGAGAGAGATTGAGGGACAGAGAAGATTCAGTGAGAGAGAAAGATTCAGGGAGTGTAGATTGAGGGAGAGAGAAGATTGAGGGAGAGAGAAGATTGAGGGAGAGAGAAGATTGAGGGAGAGAGAAGATTGAGGGAGAGAGAAGATTGAGGGAGAGAGAAGATTGAGGGAGAGAGAAGATTGAGGGAGAGAGAAGATTGAGGGAGAGAGAAGATTGAGGGAGAGAGAAGATTCAGGGGAGAGAGAAGATTCAGGGTGAGAGAAGATTCAGGGAGAGAGAAGATTCAGGGAGAGAGAAGATTCAGGGAGAGAGAAGATTCAGGGAGAGAGAAGATTCAGGGAGAGAGAAGATTCAGGGAGAGAGAAGATTCAGGGAGAGAGAAGATTCAGGGAGAGAGAAGATTCAGGGAGAGAGAAGATTCAGGGAGAGAGAAGATTCAGGGAGAGAGAAGATTCAGGGAGAGAGAAGATTCAGGGAGAGAGAAGATTCAGGGACAGAGAAGATTCAGGGAGAGAGAAGATTCAGGGAGACACAAGATTCAGGGAGAGAGAGAGGTTGAGGAGAGAGAGAGGTTCCGGGAGAGAGAGAGAGAGATTCATGGAGAGAGAGAAGATTCAGGGAGTGAGTGAGGTTCAATGAGATAGAGAGATTCAGGGAGAGAGAGAGTGAAGTTCAGGGAGAGAGAGAGTGAGATTCACGGAGAGAGAAGATTCAGCGAGAGAGAAGATTCAGGGAGAGAGAAGATTCAGGGAGAGAGCAGATTCAGGGAGAGAGAAGATTCAGGGAGAGAGAAGATTCAGGGAGAGAGCAGATTCAGGGAGAGAGATAGGTTGAGGGAGAGAGAGAGGTTCCCCGGAGAGAGAGAGAGAGATTCATGGAGAGAGAGAAGATTCAGGGAGTGAGTGAGGTTCAATGAGATAGAGAGTTTCAGGGAGAGAGAGAGTGAAGTTCAGGGAGAGAGAGGGTGAGATTCAGGGAGAGAGAAGATTCATGGAGAGAGAGATTCAGGGAGAGAGAGAGATTCAGGGAGAGAGAGAGATTCAGGGAGAGAGAGAGATTCAGGGAGAGAGAGATTCAGGGAGAGAGAGAGATTCAGGGAGAGAGAGAGATTCAGGGAGAGAGAGAGTGAGAGATTGAGGGAGAGAGAGAGTGAGAGATTGAGGGAGAGAGAGAGTGAGAGATTGAGGGAGAGAGAGGGTGAGATTTTGAGGGAGAGAGAGGGTGAGAGATTGAGGGAGAGAGAGGGTGAGAGATTGAGGGAGAGAGATTGAGGGACAGAGAAGATTCAGGGAGAGAGAGAGATTCAGGGAGAGTAGATTGAGGGACAGAGAAGATTCAGGGA
The DNA here is from genome assembly GCA_026770705.1 of Isurus oxyrinchus. Classification (NCBI taxonomy): domain Eukaryota; kingdom Metazoa; phylum Chordata; class Chondrichthyes; order Lamniformes; family Lamnidae; genus Isurus; species Isurus oxyrinchus. The sequence goes on along the minus strand of JANJGN010003735.1, from coordinate 33,449 downwards.
GAGTGAAGATTCAGGGCGAGAGAAGATTCAGGGAGAGAGAGAGATTCAGGGAGAGAGAGAGATTCAGGGAGAGAGAAGATTCAGGGAGAGAGAAGATTCAGGGAGAGAGAAAGATTCAGGGAGAGAGAAGATTCAGGGAGGTTGAGAAGATTCAGAGAGAGAGAAGATTCACGGAGAGAGAAGATTCAGGGAGAGAGAAGATTCAGGGAGGAGAGAAGATTCAGGGAGAGAGAAGATTCAGGGAGAGAGAAGATTCAGGGAGAGAGAAGATTCAGGGTGAGAGACGATTCAGGGAGTTAGACGATTCAGGGAGAGAGAAGATTCAGGGAGAGAGAAGATTCAGGGAGAGAGAAGATTCAGGGAGAGAGAAGATTCAGGGAGAGAGGAGAGGTTCCGGGAGAGAGAGAGAGAGATTCAAGGAGAGAGAGAAGATTCAGGGAGCGAGTGAGGTTCAGGGAGATAGAGAGATTCAGGGAGAGAGAGAGTGAAGTTCAGGGAGAGAGAGAGTGAGATTCAGGAGAGAGAGGGGTGAGAGATTCAGGGAGAGAGAGGGTGAGAGATTCAGGCAGAGAGAGAGTGAGATTCACGGAGAGAGAGAGTGAGATTCAGGGAGAGAGAAGATTCAGGGAGAGAGAAGATTCAGGGAGAGAGAAGATTCAGGGAGAGAGAAGATTCAGGAGAGAGAAGATTCAGGGAGAGAGAAGATTCAGGGAGAGAGAAGATTCACAGAGAGAGAAGATTCAGGGTGAGAGAAGATTCAGGGTGAGAGAAGATTCAGGGAGAGAGAAGGTTCAGGGAGAGAGAAGGTTCAGGGAGAGAGAAGGTTCAGGGAGAGAGAAGATTCAGGAGAGAGAAGATTCAGGGAGAGAGAAGATTCAGGGAGAGAGAAGATTCAGGGAGAGAGAAGATTCAGGGAGAGAGAAGATTCAGGGAGAGAGAAGATTCAGGGAGAGAGAAGATTCAGGGAGAGAGAAGATTCAGGGAGAGAGAAGATTCAGGGAGAGAGAAGATTCAGGGAGAGAGAAGATTCAGGGAGAGAGAAGATTCAGGGAGAGAGAAGATTCAGGGAGAGAGAAGATTCACGGAGAGAGAAGATTCAGGGACAGAGAAGATTCAGGGAGAGAGAAGATTCAGGGAGAGAGAAGATTCAGGGAGAGAGAAGATTCAGGGAGAGAGAGAGGTTGAGGGAGAGAGAGAGGTTCCGGGAGAGAGAGAGAGAGATTCATGGAGAGAGAGAAGATTCAGGGAGTGAGTGAGGTTCAATGAGATAGAGAGATTCAGGGAGAGAGAGAGTGAGATTCAGGGAGAGAGAAGATTCATGGAGAGAGAGATTCAGGGAGAGAGAGAGATTCAGGGAGCGAGAGAGATTCAGGGAGAGAGAGAGTGAGGATTGAGGGAGAGAGAGAGTGAGAGATTGAGGGAGAGAGAGGGTGAGAGATTGAGGGAGAGAGAGGGTGAGAGATTGAGGGAGAGAGAGAGTAAGATTCTGGAGAGAGATTGAGGGACAGAGAAGATTCAGGGAGAGAGAGAGATTCAGGGAGAGTAGATTGAGGGACAGAGAAGATTCAGGGAGAGTGAAGATTCAGGGCGAGAGAAGATTCAGGGAGAGAGAGAGATTCAGGGAGAGAGAGAGATTCAGGGAGAGAGAAGATTCAGGGAGAGAGAAGATTCAGGGGAGAGAGAAGATTCAGGGAGAGAGAAGATTCAGGGAGAGAGAAGATTCAGGGAGTGAGAAGATTCAGAGAGAGAGAAGATTCAGGAGAGAGAAGATTCAGGGAGAGAGAAGATTCAGGGAGAGAGAAGATTCAGGGAGAGAGAAGATTCAGGGGAGAGAGAAGATTCAGGGAGAGAGAGATTCAGGGAGAGAGAAGATTCAGGGAGAGAGAAGATTCAGTGAGAGAGAAGATTCAGGGAGAGAGAAGATTCAGGGAGAGAGAAGATTCAGGGAGAGAGAAGATTCAGGGAGAGAGAAGATTCAGGGAGAGAGAAGATTCAGGGGTGGAGAGAGAAGATTCAGGGAGAGAGAAGATTCAGGGAGAGAGAAGATTCAGGGAGAGAGAGAGGTTCCAGGAGAGAGAGAGGTTCCGGGAGAGAGAGAGAGAGATTCATGGAGAGAGAGAAGATTCAGGGAGTGAGTGAGGTTCAATGAGATAGAGAGATTCAGGGAGAAAGAGAGTGAAGTTCAGGGAGAGAGAGAGTGAGATTCACGGAGAGAGAAGATTCAGCGAGAGAGAAGATTCAGGGAGAGAGAAGATTCAGGGAGAGAGAAGATTCAGGGAGGAGAGAAGATTCAGGGAGAGAGAAGATTCAGGGAGAGAGAAGATTCAGGGAGAGAGAAGATTCAGGGAGAGAGAAGATTCAGGGAGAGAGAGATTCAGGGAGAGAGAGAGGTTGAGGGAGAGAGAGAGGTTCCGGGGAGAGAGAGAGAGAGATTCATGGAGAGAGAGAAGATTCAGGGAGTGAGTGAGGTTCAATGAGATAGAGAGATTCAGTGAGAGAGAGAGTGTAAGTTCAGGGAGAGAGAGGGTGAGATTCAGGGAGAGAGAAGATTCATGGAGAGAGAGATTCAGGGTGAGAGAGAGATTCAGGGAGAGAGAGAGATTCAGGGAGAGAGAGAGATTCAGGGAGAGAGAGAGATTCAGGGAGAGAGAGAGATTCAGGGAGAGAGAGAGATTCAGGGAGAGAGAGAGATTCAGGGAGAGAGAGAGTGAGAGATTGAGGGAGAGAGAGAGTGAGAGATTGAGGGAGAGAGAGAGTGAGAGATTGAGGGAGAGAGAGGGTGAGATTTTGAGGGAGAGAGAGGGTGAGAGATTGAGGGAGAGAGAGGGTGAGAGATTGAGGGAGAGAGATTGAGGGACAGAGAAGATTCAGGGAGAGAGAGAGATTCAGGGAGAGTAGATTGAGGGACAGAGAAGATTCAGGGAGAGTGAAGATTCAGGGCGAGAGAAGATTCAGGGAGAGAGAGAGATTCAGGGAGAGAGAGAGATTCAGGGAGAGAAAAGATTCAGGGAGAGAGAAGATTCAGGGAGAGAGAAGATTCAGGGAGTGAGAAGATTCAGAGAGAGAGAAGATTCACGGAGAGAGAAGATTCAGGGAGAGAGAAGATTCAGGGAGAGAGAAGATTCAGGGAGAGAGAAGATTCAGGGAGAGAGAAGATTCAGGGAGAGAGAAGATTCAGGGTGAGAGACGATTCAGGGAGAGAGACGATTCAGGGAGAGAGAAGATTCAGGGAGAGAGAAGATTCAGGGAGAGAGAAGATTCAGGGAGAGAGAAGATTCAGGGAGAGAGAGAGGTTCCGGGAGAGAGAGAGAGAGATTCAAGGAGAGAGAGAAGATTCAGGGAGCGAGTGAGGTTCAGGGAGATAGAGAGATTCAGGGAGAGAGAGAGTGAAGTTCAGGGAGAGAGAGAGTGAGATTCAGGGAGAGAGAGGGTGAGAGATTCAGGGAGAGAGAGGGTGAGAGATTCAGGCAGGGAGAGAGTGAGATTCACGGAGAGAGAGAGTGAGATTCAGGGAGAGAGAAGATTCAGGGAGAGAGAAGATTCAGGGAGAGAGAAGATTCAGGGAGAGAGAAGATTCAGGGAGAGAGAAGATTCAGGGAGAGAGAAGATTCAGGGAGAGAGAAGATTCACAGAGAGAGAAGATTCAGGGAGAGAGAAGATTCAGGGTGAGAGAAGATTCAGGGAGAGAGAAGGTTCAGGGAGAGAGAAGATTCAGGGAGAGAGAAGATTCAGGGAGAGAGAAGATTCAGGGAGAGAGAAGATTCAGGGAGAGAGAAGATTCAGGGAGAGAGAAGATTCAGGGAGAGAGAAGATTCAGGGAGAGAGAAGATTCAGGGAGAGAGAAGATTCACGGAGAGAGAAGATTCAGGGACAGAGAAGATTCAGGGAGAGAGAAGATTCAGGGAGAGAGAAGATTCAGGGAGAGAGAAGATTCAGGGAGAGAGAAGATTCAGGGAGAGAGAGAGGTTGAGGGAGAGAGAGAGGTTCCGGGAGAGAGAGAGAGAGATTCATGGAGAGAGAGAAGATTCAGGGAGTGAGTGAGGTTCAATGAGATAGAGAGATTCAGGGAGAGAGAGAGTGAGATTCAGGGAGAGAGAAGATTCATGGAGAGAGAGATTCAGGGAGAGAGAGAGATTCAGGGAGCGAGAGAGATTCAGGGAGAGAGAGAGTGAGAGATTGAGGGAGAGAGAGAGTGAGAGATTGAGGGAGAGAGAGGGTGAGAGATTGAGGGAGAGAGAGGGTGAGAGATTGAGGGAGAGAGAGAGTAAGATTCAGGGAGAGAGATTGAGGGACAGAGAAGATTCAGGGAGAGAGAGAGATTCAGGGAGAGTAGATTGAGGGACAGAGAAGATTCAGGGAGAGTGAAGATTCAGGGCGAGAGAAGATTCAGGGAGAGAGAGAGATTCAGGGAGAGAGAGAGATTCAGGGAGAGAAAAGATTCAGGGAGAGAGAAGATTCAGGGAGAGAGAAGATTCAGGGAGAGAGAAGATTCAGGGAGAGAGAAGATTCAGGGAGTGAGAAGATTCAGAGAGAGAGAAGATTCAGGGAGAGAGAAGATTCAGGGAGAGAGAAGATTCAGGGAGAGAGAAGATTCAGGGAGAGAGAAGATTCAGGGAGAGAGAAGATTCAGGGAGAGAGAAGATTCAGGGAGAGAGAAGATTCAGGGAGAGAGAAGATTCAGGGTGAGAGACGATTCAGGGAGAGAGACGATTCAGGGAGAGAGAAGATTCAGGGAGAGAGAAGATTCAGGGAGAGAGAAGATTCAGGGAGAGAGAAGATTCAGGGAGAGAGAAGATTCAGGGAGAGAGAAGATTCAGGGAGAGAGAGAGGTTCCAGGAGAGAGAGAGGTTCCGGGAGAGAGAGAGAGAGATTCATGGAGAGAGAGAAGATTCAGGGAGTGAGTGAGGTTCAATGAGATAGAGAGATTCAGGGAGAAAGAGAGTGAAGTTCAGGGAGAGAGAGAGTGAGATTCACGGAGAGAGAAGATTCAGCGAGAGAGAAGATTCAGGGAGAGAGAAGATTCAGGGAGAGAGAAGATTCAGGGAGAGAGAAGATTCAGGGAGAGAGAAGATTCAGGGAGAGAGAAGATTCAGGGAGAGAGAAGATTCAGGGAGAGAGAAGATTCAGGGAGAGAGAAGATTCAGGGAGAGAGAGAGGTTGAGGGAGAGAGAGAGGTTCCGGGAGAGAGAGAGAGAGATTCATGGAGAGAGAGAAGATTCAGGGAGTGAGTGAGGTTCAATGAGATAGAGAGATTCAGTGAGAGAGAGAGTGAAGTTCAGGGAGAGAGAGGGTGAGATTCAGGGAGAGAGAAGATTCATGGAGAGAGAGATTCAGGGAGAGAGAGAGATTCAGGGAGAGAGAGAGATTCAGGGAGAGAGAGAGATTCAGGGAGAGAGAGAGATTCAGGGAGAGAGAGAGATTCAGGGAGAGAGAGAGATTCAGGGAGAGAGAGAGATTCAGGGAGAGAGAGAGATTCAGGGAGAGAGAGAGTGAGAGATTGAGGGAGAGAGAGAGTGAGAGATTGAGGGAGAGAGAGAGTGAGAGATTGAGGGAGAGAGAGGGTGAGATTTTGAGGGAGAGAGAGGGTGAGAGATTGAGGGAGAGAGAGGGTGAGAGATTGAGGGAGAGAGATTGAGGGACAGAGAAGATTCAGGGAGAGAGAGAGATTCAGGGAGAGTAGATTGAGGGACAGAGAAGATTCAGGGAGAGTGAAGATTCAGGGCGAGAGAAGATTCAGGGAGAGAGAGAGATTCAGGGAGAGAGAGAGATTCAGGGAGAGAAAAGATTCAGGGAGAGAGAAGATTCAGGGAGAGAGAAGATTCAGGGAGTGAGAAGATTCAGAGAGAGAGAAGATTCACGGAGAGAGAAGATTCAGGGAGAGAGAAGATTCAGGGAGAGAGAAGATTCAGGGAGAGAGAAGATTCAGGGAGAGAGAAGATTCAGGGAGAGAGAAGATTCAGGGTGAGAGACGATTCAGGGAGAGAGACGATTCAGGGAGAGAGAAGATTCAGGGAGAGAGAAGATTCAGGGAGAGAGAAGATTCAGGGAGAGAGAAGATTCAGGGAGAGAGAGAGGTTCCGGGAGAGAGAGAGAGAGATTCAAGGAGAGAGAGAAGATTCAGGGAGCGAGTGAGGTTCAGGGAGATAGAGAGATTCAGGGAGAGAGAGAGTGAAGTTCAGGGAGAGAGAGAGTGAGATTCAGGGAGAGAGAGGGTGAGAGATTCAGGGAGAGAGAGGGTGAGAGATTCAGGCAGGGAGAGAGTGAGATTCACGGAGAGAGAGAGTGAGATTCAGGGAGAGAGAAGATTCAGGGAGAGAGAAGATTCAGGGAGAGAGAAGATTCAGGGAGAGAGAAGATTCAGGGAGAGAGAAGATTCAGGGAGAGAGAAGATTCAGGGAGAGAGAAGATTCACAGAGAGAGAAGATTCAGGGAGAGAGAAGATTCAGGGTGAGAGAAGATTCAGGGAGAGAGAAGGTTCAGGGAGAGAGAAGATTCAGGGAGAGAGAAGATTCAGGGAGAGAGAAGATTCAGGGAGAGAGAAGATTCAGGGAGAGAGAAGATTCAGGGAGAGAGAAGATTCAGGGAGAGAGAAGATTCAGGGAGAGAGAAGATTCAGGGAGAGAGAAGATTCACGGAGAGAGAAGATTCAGGGACAGAGAAGATTCAGGGAGAGAGAAGATTCAGGGAGAGAGAAGATTCAGGGAGAGAGAAGATTCAGGGAGAGAGAAGATTCAGGGAGAGAGAGAGGTTGAGGGAGAGAGAGAGGTTCCGGGAGAGAGAGAGAGAGATTCATGGAGAGAGAGAAGATTCAGGGAGTGAGTGAGGTTCAATGAGATAGAGAGATTCAGGGAGAGAGAGAGTGAGATTCAGGGAGAGAGAAGATTCATGGAGAGAGAGATTCAGGGAGAGAGAGAGATTCAGGGAGCGAGAGAGATTCAGGGAGAGAGAGAGTGAGAGATTGAGGGAGAGAGAGAGTGAGAGATTGAGGGAGAGAGAGGGTGAGAGATTGAGGGAGAGAGAGGGTGAGAGATTGAGGGAGAGAGAGAGTAAGATTCAGGGAGAGAGATTGAGGGACAGAGAAGATTCAGGGAGAGAGAGAGATTCAGGGAGAGTAGATTGAGGGACAGAGAAGATTCAGGGAGAGTGAAGATTCAGGGCGAGAGAAGATTCAGGGAGAGAGAGAGATTCAGGGAGAGAGCGAGATTCAGGGAGAGAAAAGATTCAGGGAGAGAGAAGATTCAGGGAGAGAGAAGATTCAGGGAGAGAGAAGATTCAGGGAGAGAGAAGATTCAGGGAGTGAGAAGATTCAGAGAGAGAGAAGATTCAGGGAGAGAGAAGATTCAGGGAGAGAGAAGATTCAGGGAGAGAGAAGATTCAGGGAGAGAGAAGATTCAGGGAGAGAGAAGATTCAGGGAGAGAGAAGATTCAGGGAGAGAGAAGATTCAGGGTGAGAGACGATTCAGGGAGAGAGACGATTCAGGGAGAGAGAAGATTCAGGGAGAGAGAAGATTCAGGGAGAGAGAAGATTCAGGGAGAGAGAAGATTCAGGGAGAGAGAGAGGTTCCGGGAGAGAGAGAGAGAGATTCAAGGAGAGAGAGAAGATTCAGGGAGCGAGTGAGGTTCAGGGAGATAGAGAGATTCAGGGAGAGAGAGAGTGAAGTTCAGGGAGAGAGAGAGTGAGATTCAGGGAGAGAGAGGGTGAGAGATTCAGGGAGAGAGAGGGTGAGAGATTCAGGGAGAGAGAGAGTGAGATTCACGGAGAGAGAGAGTGAGATTCAGGGAGAGAGAAGATTCAGGGAGAGAGAAGATTCAGGGAGAGAGAAGATTCAGGGAGAGAGAAGATTCAGGGAGAGAGAAGATTCAGGGAGAGAGAAGATTCAGGGAGAGAGAAGATTCAGGGAGAGAGAAGATTCAGGGAGAGAGAAGATTCAGGGAGAGAGAAGATTCACAGAGAGAGAAGATTCACGGAGAGAGAAGATTCAGGGAGAGAGAAGATTCAGGGAGAGAGAAGATTCAGGGAGAGAGAAGATTCAGGGAGAGAGAAGATTCAGGGAGAGAGAAGATTCAGGGAGAGAGAAGATTCAGGGAGAGAGAAGATTCAGGGAGAGAGAAGATTCAGGGAGAGAGAAGATTCAGGGAGAGAGAAGATTCAGGGAGAGAGAAGATTCAGGGAGAGAGAAGATTCAGGGAGAGAGAAGATTCAGGGAGAGAGAAGATTCAGGGAGAGAGAAGATTCAGGGAGAGAGAAGATTCAGGGAGAGAGAAGATTCAGGGAGAGAGAGAAGATTCAGGGAGAGAGAAGATTCAGGGAGAGAGAAGATTCAGGGAGAGAGAAGATTCAGGGAGAGAGAAGATTCACGGAGAGAGAAGATTCAGGGACAGAGAAGATTCAGGGAGAGAGAAGATTCACGGAGAGAGAAGATTCAGGGACAGAGAAGATTCAGGGAGAGAGAAGATTCAGGGAGAGAGAAGATTCAGGGAGAGAGAAGATTCAGGGAGAGAGAAGATTCAGGGAGAGAGAAGATTCAGGGAGAGAGAGAGGTTGAGGGAGAGAGAGAGAGAGATTCATGGAGAGAGAGAAGATTCAGGGAGTGAGTGAGGTTCAATGAGATAGAGAGATTCAGGGAGAGAGAGAGTGAGATTCAGGGAGAGAGAGAGTCATTCAGCGAGAGAAAGAGAGATTCAGGGAGAGAGAGCAATTCAGGGAGAGAGAGGGTGAGATTCACGGAGAGAAAGAGATAGATTCAGGGAGAGAGACAGAGATTCAGGGAGAGAGAGCGATTCAGGGAGGGAGAGAGAGAGAGAGAGATTCAGGGAGAGAGAGGGTGAGAGATTCAGGGAGAGAGAGGGTGAGAGATTCAGGGAAAGAGAGGGTGAGAGATTCAGGGAGAGACAAGGTGAGAGATTGAGGGAGAGAGAGGGTGAGAGATTGAGGGAGAGAGAGGGTGAGAGATTGAGGGAGAGAGAGGGTGAGAGATTGAGGGAGAGAGAGGGTGAGAGATTCAGGGTGAGAGAGACGGGGGGAGAGAGAGAGAGACAGGTAGAAAGAGAGAGAGAGACGGAGAGAGAAAGAAGGACAGGCAGAGAGAGAGAGAGAGAGACAGGGAGAGAGAGAGAGAGAGACAGGGAGAGAGAGAGAGGGAGAGACAGGGCGAGAGAGAGAGACAGGGCGAGAGAGAGAGAGACAGGGAGAGAGAAGGGGGAGATAGAGAGAGACGGGGAGAGAGAGATAAACGGGGAGGGTGAGAGAGACGGGGAGAAAGAGAGAGACGGGGGAGAGAGAGACACAGAAAGGGAGAGATAGAGCAATTCAGGGAGAGAGAGTGAGATTGAAGGAAAGAAAGAGATATTCAGGGAGAGGGTGAGATTCAGGGAGAGAGATTCAGGGAGAGAGACAGAGAGATATTCAGGGAGAGGGAGAGATTCAGGAAGAGAGAGAGATTCAGGGCGAGAGAGGGTGAGAGATTGTGGGAGAGAGAGAGTGAGAGATTGAGGGAGAGATAGGGTGAGAGATTGAGGGTGAGAGAGAGTGAGATATTGAGGAGAGAGAGGGTGAGAGATTCTGGGAGAGAGAGGGTGAGAGATTGAGGGAGAGAGAGAGTGAGAGATTGAGGGAGAGACAGAGTGAGAGATTGAGGGAGAGAGAGAGTGAGATTCAGGGAGAGAGATTGAGGGACAGAGAAAATTCAGTGAGAGAGAAAGATTCAGGGAGAGTAGATTGAGGGAGAGAGAAGATTGAGGGAGACAGAAGATTCAGGGAGAGAGAAGATTCAGGGAGAGAGAAGATTCACGGAGAGAGAAGATTCACAGAGAGAGAAGATTCACAGAGAGAGAAGATTCACAGAGAGAGAAGATTCACAGAGAGAGAAGATTCACAGAGAGAGAAGATTCAGGGTGAGAGAAGATTCAGGGAGAGAGAAGATTCAGGGAGAGAGAAGATTCAGGGAGAGAGAAGATTCAGGGAGAGAGAAGATTCAGGGAGAGAGAAGATTCAGGGAGAGAGAAGATTCAGGGAGAGAGAAGATTCAGGGAGAGAGAAGGTTCAGGGAGAGAGAAGATTCAGGGAGAGAGAAGATTCAGGGAGAGAGAAGATTCAGGGAGAGAGAAGATTCAGGGAGAGAGAAGATTCAGGGTGAGAGACGATTCAGGGAGAGAGACGATTCAGGGAGAGAGAAGATTCAGGGAGAGAGAAGATTCAGGGAGAGAGAAGATTCAGGGAGAGAGAAGATTCAGGGAGAGAGAGAGGTTCCGGGAGAGAGAGAGAGAGATTCAAGGAGAGAGAGAAGATTCAGGGAGCGAGTGAGGTTCAGGGAGATAGAGAGATTCAGGGAGAGAGAGAGTGAAGTTCAGGGAGAGAGAGAGTGAGATTCAGGGAGAGAGAGGGTGAGAGATTCAGGGAGAGAGAGGGTGAGAGATTCAGGCAGGGAGAGAGTGAGATTCACGGAGAGAGAGAGTGAGATTCAGGGAGAGAGAAGATTCAGGGAGAGAGAAGATTCAGGGAGAGAGAAGATTCAGGGAGAGAGAAGATTCAGGGAGAGAGAAGATTCAGGGAGAGAGAAGATTCAGGGAGAGAGAAGATTCACAGAGAGAGAAGATTCAGGGAGAGAGAAGATTCAGGGTGAGAGAAGATTCAGGGAGAGAGAAGGTTCAGGGAGAGAGAAGATTCAGGGAGAGAGAAGATTCAGGGAGAGAGAAGATTCAGGGAGAGAGAAGATTCAGGGAGAGAGAAGATTCAGGGAGAGAGAAGATTCAGGGAGAGAGAAGATTCAGGGAGAGAGAAGATTCAGGGAGAGAGAAGATTCAGGGAGAGAGAAGATTCAGGGAGAGAGAAGATTCAGGGAGAGAGAAGATTCAGGGTGAGAGACGATTCAGGGAGAGAGACGATTCAGGGAGAGAGAAGATTCAGGGAGAGAGAAGATTCAGGGAGAGAGAAGATTCAGGGAGAGAGAAGATTCAGGGAGAGAGAGAGGTTCCGGGAGAGAGAGAGAGAGATTCAAGGAGAGAGAGAAGATTCAGGGAGCGAGTGAGGTTCAGGGAGATAGAGAGATTCAGGGAGAGAGAGAGTGAAGTTCAGGGAGAGAGAGAGTGAGATTCAGGGAGAGAGAGGGTGAGAGATTCAGGGAGAGAGAGGGTGAGAGATTCAGGCAGGGAGAGAGTGAGATTCACGGAGAGAGAGAGTGAGATTCAGGGAGAGAGAAGATTCAGGGAGAGAGAAGATTCAGGGAGAGAGAAGATTCAGGGAGAGAGAAGATTCAGGGAGAGAGAAGATTCAGGGAGAGAGAAGATTCAGGGAGAGAGAAGATTCACAGAGAGAGAAGATTCAGGGAGAGAGAAGATTCAGGGTGAGAGAAGATTCAGGGAGAGAGAAGGTTCAGGGAGAGAGAAGATTCAGGGAGAGAGAAGATTCAGGGAGAGAGAAGATTCAGGGAGAGAGAAGATTCAGGGAGAGAGAAGATTCAGGGAGAGAGAAGATTCAGGGAGAGAGAAGATTCAGGGAGAGAGAAGATTCAGGGAGAGAGAAGATTCACGGAGAGAGAAGATTCAGGGACAGAGAAGATTCAGGGAGAGAGAAGATTCAGGGAGAGAGAAGATTCAGGGAGAGAGAAGATTCAGGGAGAGAGAAGATTCAGGGAGAGAGAGAGGTTGAGGGAGAGAGAGAGGTTCCGGGAGAGAGAGAGAGAGATTCATGGAGAGAGAGAAGATTCAGGGAGTGAGTGAGGTTCAATGAGATAGAGAGATTCAGGGAGAGAGAGAGTGAGATTCAGGGAGAGAGAAGATTCATGGAGAGAGAGATTCAGGGAGAGAGAGAGATTCAGGGAGCGAGAGAGATTCAGGGAGAGAGAGAGTGAGAGATTGAGGGAGAGAGAGAGTGAGAGATTGAGGGAGAGAGAGGGTGAGAGATTGAGGGAGAGAGAGGGTGAGAGATTGAGGGAGAGAGAGAGTAAGATTCAGGGAGAGAGATTGAGGGACAGAGAAGATTCAGGGAGAGAGAGAGATTCAGGGAGAGTAGATTGAGGGACAGAGAAGATTCAGGGAGAGTGAAGATTCAGGGCGAGAGAAGATTCAGGGAGAGAGAGAGATTCAGGGAGAGAGAGAGATTCAGGGAGAGAAAAGATTCAGGGAGAGAGAAGATTCAGGGAGAGAGAAGATTCAGGGAGAGAGAAGATTCAGGGAGAGAGAAGATTCAGGGAGTGAGAAGATTCAGAGAGAGAGAAGATTCAGGGAGAGAGAAGATTCAGGGAGAGAGAAGATTCAGGGAGAGAGAAGATTCAGGGAGAGAGAAGATTCAGGGAGAGAGAAGATTCAGGGAGAGAGAAGATTCAGGGAGAGAGAAGATTCAGGGTGAGAGACGATTCAGGGAGAGAGACGATTCAGGGAGAGAGACGATTCAGGGAGAGAGAAGATTCAGGGAGAGAGAAGATTCAGGGAGAGAGAAGATTCAGGGAGAGAGAAGATTCAGGGAGAGAGAGAGGTTCCGGGAGAGAGAGAGAGAGATTCAAGGAGAGAGAGAAGATTCAGGGAGCGAGTGAGGTTCAGGGAGATAGAGAGATTCAGGGAGAGAGAGAGTGAAGTTCAGGGAGAGAGAGTGTGAGATTCAGGGAGAGAGAGGGTGAGAGATTCAGGGAGAGAGAGGGTGAGAGATTCAGGGAGAGAGAGAGTGAGATTCACGGAGAGAGAGAGTGAGATTCAGGGAGAGAGAAGATTCAGGGAGAGAGAAGATTCAGGGAGAGAGAAGATTCAGGGAGAGAGAAGATTCAGGGAGAGAGAAGATTCAGGGAGAGAGAAGATTCAGGGAGAGAGAAGATTCAGGGAGAGAGAAGATTCAGGGAGAGAGAAGATTCAGGGAGAGAGAAGATTCACAGAGAGAGAAGATTCACGGAGAGAGAAGATTCAGGGAGAGAGAAGATTCAGGGAGAGAGAAGATTCAGGGAGAGAGAAGATTCAGGGAGAGAGAAGATTCAGGGAGAGAGAAGATTCAGGGAGAGAGAAGATTCAGGGAGAGAGAAGATTCAGGGAGAGAGAAGATTCAGGGAGAGAGAAGATTCAGGGAGAGAGAAGATTCAGGGAGAGAGAAGATTCAGGGAGAGAGAAGATTCAGGGAGAGAGAAGATTCAGGGAGAGAGAAGATTCAGGGAGAGAGAAGATTCAGGGAGAGAGAAGATTCAGGGAGAGAGAGAAGATTCAGGGAGAGAGAAGATTCAGGGAGAGAGAAGATTCAGGGAGAGAGAAGATTCAGGGAGAGAGAAGATTCAGGGAGAGAGAAGATTCACGGAGAGAGAAGATTCAGGGACAGAGAAGATTCAGGGAGAGAGAAGATTCACGGAGAGAGAAGATTCAGGGACAGAGAAGATTCAGGGAGAGAGAAGATTCAGGGAGAGAGAAGATTCAGGGAGAGAGAAGATTCAGGGAGAGAGAAGATTCAGGGAGAGAGAAGATTCAGGGAGAGAGAGAGGTTGAGGGAGAGAGAGAGAGAGATTCATGGAGAGAGAGAAGATTCAGGGAGTGAGTGAGGTTCAATGAGATAGAGAGATTCAGGGAGAGAGAGAGTGAGATTCAGGGAGAGAGAGAGTCATTCAGCGAGAGAAAGAGAGATTCAGGGAGAGAGAGCAATTCAGGGAGAGAGAGGGTGAGATTCACGGAGAGAAAGAGATAGATTCAGGGAGCGAGACAGAGATTCAGGGAGAGAGAGCGATTCAGGGAGGGAGAGAGAGAGAGAGAGATTCAGGGAGAGAGAGGGTGAGAGATTCAGGGAGAGAGAGGGTGAGAGATTCAGGGAAAGAGAGGGTGAGAGATTCAGGGAGAGACAAGGTGAGAGATTGAGGGAGAGAGAGGGTGAGAGATTGAGGGAGAGAGAGGGTGAGAGATTGAGGGAGAGAGAGGGTGAGAGATTGAGGGAGAGAGAGGGTGAGAGATTCAGGGTGAGAGAGACGGGGGGAGAGAGAGAGAGACAGGTAGAAAGAGAGAGAGAGACGGAGAGAGAAAGAAGGACAGGCAGAGAGAGAGAGAGAGAGACAGGGAGAGAGAGAGAGAGAGACAGGGAGAGAGAGAGAGGGAGAGACAGGGCGAGAGAGAGAGACAGGGCGAGAGAGAGAGAGACAGGGAGAGAGAAGGGGGAGATAGAGAGAGACGGGGAGAGAGAGATAAACGGGGAGGGAGAGAGAGACGGGGAGAAAGAGAGAGACGGGGGAGAGAGAGACACAGAAAGGGAGAGATAGAGCAATTCAGGGAGAGAGAGTGAGATTGAAGGAAAGAAAGAGATATTCAGGGAGAGGGTGAGATTCAGGGAGAGAGATTCAGGGAGAGAGACAGAGAGATATTCAGGGAGAGGGAGAGATTCAGGAAGAGAGAGAGATTCAGGGCGAGAGAGGGTGAGAGATTGTGGGAGAGAGAGAGTGAGAGATTGAGGGAGAGATAGGGTGAGAGATTGAGGGTGAGAGAGAGTGAGATATTGAGGAGAGAGAGGGTGAGAGATTCTGGGAGAGAGAGGGTGAGAGATTGAGGGAGAGAGAGTGAGAGATTGAGGGAGAGACAGAGTGAGAGATTGAGGGAGAGAGAGAGTGAGATTCAGGGAGAGAGATTGAGGGACAGAGAAAATTCAGTGAGAGAGAAAGATTCAGGGAGAGTAGATTGAGGGAGAGAGAAGATTGAGGGAGAGAGAAGATTCAGGGAGAGAGAAGATTCAGGGAGAGAGAAGATTCAGGGTGAGAGAAGATTCAGGGAGAGAGAAGATTCAGGGAGAGAGAAGATTCAGGGAGAGAGAAGATTCAGGGAGAGAGAGAGGTTGAGGGAGAGAGAGAGGTTCCGGGAGAGAGAGAGAGAGATTCATGGAGAGAGAGAAGATTCAGGGTGTGAGTGAGGTTCAATGAGATAGAGAGATTCAGGGAGAGAGAGAGTGAAGTTCAGGGAGAGAGAGAGTGAGATTCAGGGAGAGAGATTGAGGGACAGAGAAGATTCAGTGAGAGAGAAAGATTCAGGGAGTGTAGATTGAGGGAGAGAGAAGATTGAGGGAGAGAGAAGATTGAGGGAGAGAGAAGATTGAGGGAGAGAGAAGATTGAGGGAGAGAGAAGATTGAGGGAGAGAGAAGATTGAGGGAGAGAGAAGATTCAGGGCGAGAGAAGATTCAGGGTGAGAGAAGATTCAGGGAGAGAGAAGATTCAGGGAGAGAGAAGATTCAGGGAGAGAGAAGATTCAGGGAGAGAGAAGATTCAGGGAGAGAGAAGATTCAGGGAGTGAGAAGATTCAGAGAGAGAGAAGATTCAGGGAGAGAGAAGATTCAGGGAGAGAGAAGATTCAGGGAGAGAGAAGATTCAGGGAGAGAGAAGATTCAGGGAGAGAGAAGATTCAGGGAGAGAGAAGATTCAGGGTGAGAGACGATTCAGGGAGAGAGACGATTCAGGGAGAGAGAAGATTCAGGGAGAGAGAAGATTCAGGAGAGAGAAGATTCAGGGAGAGAGAAGATTCAGGGAGAGAGAAGATTCAGGGAGAGA
This sequence comes from Isurus oxyrinchus, assembly GCA_026770705.1. Lineage (NCBI taxonomy): Eukaryota > Metazoa > Chordata > Chondrichthyes > Lamniformes > Lamnidae > Isurus > Isurus oxyrinchus. The sequence continues at coordinate 17,960 of JANJGN010003735.1, read as the reverse complement.
GAGAGGTTCCGGGAGAGAGAGAGAGAGATTCAAGGAGAGAGAGAAGATTCAGGGAGCGAGTGAGGTTCAGGGAGATAGAGAGATTCAGGGAGAGAGAGAGTGAAGTTCAGGGAGAGAGAGAGTGAGATTCAGGGAGAGAGAGGGTGAGAGATTCAGGGAGAGAGAGGGTGAGAGATTCAGGGAGAGAGAGAGTGAGATTCACGGAGAGAGAGAGTGAGATTCAGGGAGAGAGAAGATTCAGGGAGAGAGAAGATTCAGGGAGAGAGAAGATTCAGGGAGAGAGAAGATTCAGGGAGAGAGAAGATTCAGGGAGAGAGAAGATTCAGGGAGAGAGAAGATTCAGGGAGAGAGAAGATTCAGGGAGAGAGAAGATTCAGGGAGAGAGAAGATTCAGGGAGAGAGAAGATTCAGGGAGAGAGAAGATTCAGGGAGAGAGAAGATTCAGGGAGAGAGAAGATTCAGGGAGAGAGAAGATTCAGGGAGAGAGAAGATTCAGGGAGAGAGAAGATTCAGGGAGAGAGAAGATTCAGGGAGAGAGAAGATTCAGGGAGAGAGAAGATTCAGGGAGAGAGAAGATTCAGGGAGAGAGAAGATTCAGGGAGAGAGAAGATTCAGGGAGAGAGAAGATTCAGGGAGAGAGAAGATTCAGGGAGAGAGAAGATTCAGGGAGAGAGAAGATTCAGGGAGAGAGAAGATTCAGGGAGAGAGAAGATTCAGGGAGAGAGAGAAGATTCAGGGAGAGAGAAGATTCAGGGAGAGAGAAGATTCAGGGAGAGAGAAGATTCAGGGAGAGAGAAGATTCAGGGAGAGAGAAGATTCACGGAGAGAGAAGATTCAGGGACGGAGAAGATTCAGGGACGGAGAAGATTCAGGGAGAGAGAAGATTCACGGAGAGAGAAGATTCAGGGACAGAGAAGATTCAGGGAGAGAGAAGATTCAGGGACAGAGAAGATTCAGGGAGAGAGAAGATTCAGGGAGAGAGAAGATTCAGGGAGAGAGAAGATTCAGGGAGAGAGAAGATTCAGGGAGAGAGAGAGGTTGAGGGAGAGAGAGAGAGAGATTCATGGAGAGAGAGAAGATTCAGGGAGTGAGTGAGGTTCAATGAGATAGAGAGATTCAGGGAGAGAGAGAGTGAGATTCAGGGAGAGAGAAGATTCATGGAGAGAGAGATTCAGGGAGAGAGAGAGATTCAGGGAGCGAGAGAGATTCAGGGAGAGAGAGAGTGAGAGATTGAGGGAGAGAGAGAGTGAGAGATTGACGGAGAGAGAGAGTGAGAGATTGAGGGAGAGAGAGGGTGAGAGATTGAGGGAGAGAGAGGGTGAGAGATTGAGGGAGAGAGAGAGTAAGATTCAGGGTGAGAGATTGAGGGACAGAGAAGATTCAGGGAGAGAGAGAGATTCAGGGAGAGTAGATTGAGGGACAGAGAAGATTCAGGGAGAGTGAAGATTCAGGGCGAGAGAAGATTCAGGGAGAGAGAGAGATTCAGGGAGAGAGAGAGATTCAGGGAGAGAAAAGATTCAGGGAGAGAGAAGATTCAGGGAGAGAGAAGATTCAGGGAGAGAGAAGATTCAGGGAGAGAGAAGATTCAGGGAGAGAGAAGATTCAGGGTGAGAGAAGATTCAGGGAGAGAGAAGATTCAGGGAGAGAGAAGATTCAGGGAGAGAGAAGATTCAGGGAGAGAGAGAGGTTGAGGGAGAGAGAGAGGTTCCGGGAGAGAGAGAGAGAGATTCATGGAGAGAGAGAAGATTCAGGGAGTGAGTGAGGTTCAATGAGATAGAGAGATTCAGGGAGAGAGAGAGTGAAGTTCAGGGAGAGAGAGAGTGAGATTCAGGGAGAGAGATTGAGGGACAGAGAAGATTCAGTGAGAGAGAAAGATTCAGGGAGTGTAGATTGAGGGAGAGAGAAGATTGAGGGAGAGAGAAGATTGAGGGAGAGAGAAGATTGAGGGAGAGAGAAGATTGAGGGAGAGAGAAGATTGAGGGAGAGAGAAGATTCAGGGAGAGAGAAGATTCAGGGAGAGAGAAGATTCAGGGTGAGAGAAGATTCAGGGAGAGAGAAGATTCAGGGAGAGAGAAGATTCAGGGAGAGAGAAGATTCAGGGAGAGAGAAGATTCAGGGAGAGAGAAGATTCAGGGAGAGAGAAGATTCAGGGAGAGAGAAGATTCAGGGAGAGAGAAGATTCAGGGAGAGAGAAGATTCAAGGAGAGAGAAGATTCAGGGAGAGAGAAGATTCAGGGAGAGAGAAGATTCAGGGTGAGAGAAGATTCAGGGAGAGAGAAGATTCAGGGACAGAGAAGATTCAGGGAGACACAAGATTCAGGGAGAGAGAGAGGTTGAGGGAGAGAGAGAGGTTCCGGGAGAGAGAGAGAGAGATTCATGGAGAGAGAGAAGATTCAGGGAGCGAGTGAGGTTCAGGGAGATAGAGAGATTCAGGGAGAGAGAGAGTGAAGTTCAGGGAGAGAGAGAGTGAGATTCAGGGAGAGAGAGGGTGAGAGATTCAGGGAGAGAGAGGGTGAGAGATTCAGGCAGAGAGAGAGTGAGATTCACGGAGAGAGAGAGTGAGATTCAGGGAGAGAGAAGATTCAGGGAGAGAGAAGATTCAGGGAGAGAGAAGATTCAGGGAGAGAGAAGATTCAGGGAGAGAGAAGATTCACAGAGAGAGAAGATTCAGGGAGAGTGAAGATTCAGGGTGAGAGAAGATTCAGGGAGAGAGAAGGTTCAGGGAGAGAGAAGATTCAGGGAGAGAGAAGATTCAGGGAGAGAGAAGATTCAGGGAGAGAGAAGATTCAGGGAGAGAGAAGATTCAGGGAGAGAGAAGATTCAGGGAGAGAGAAGATTCAGGGAGAGAGAAGATTCAGGGAGAGAGAAGATTCAGGGAGAGAGAAGATTCAGGGAGAGAGAAGATTCAGGGAGAGAGAAGATTCAGGGAGAGAGAAGATTCAGGGAGAGAGAAGATTCAGGGAGAGAGAAGATTCAGGGAGAGAGAAGATTCACGGAGAGAGAAGATTCAGGGACAGAGAAGATTCAGGGAGAGAGAAGATTCAGGGAGAGAGAAGATTCAGGGAGAGAGAAGATTCAGGGAGAGAGAAGATTCAGGGAGAGAGAGAGGTTGAGGGAGAGAGAGAGGTTCCGGGAGAGAGAGAGAGAGATTCATGGAGAGAGAGAAGATTCAGGGAGTGAGTGAGGTTCAATGAGATAGAGAGATTCAGGGAGAGAGAGAGTGAGATTCAGGGAGAGAGAAGATTCATGGAGAGAGAGATTCAGGGAGAGAGAGAGATTCAGGGAGCGAGAGAGATTCAGGGAGAGAGAGAGTGAGAGATTGAGGGAGAGAGAGAGTGAGAGATTGAGGGAGAGAGAGGGTGAGAGATTGAGGGAGAGAGAGGGTGAGAGATTGAGGGAGAGAGAGAGTAAGATTCAGGGAGAGAGATTGAGGGACAGAGAAGATTCAGGGAGAGAGAGAAGATTCAGGGAGAGTAGATTGAGGGACAGAGAAGATTCAGGGAGAGTGAAGATTCAGGGCGAGCGAAGATTCAGGGAGAGAGCGAGATTCAGGGAGAGAGAGAGATTCAGGGAGAGAAAAGATTCAGGGAGAGAGAAGATTCAGGGAGAGAGAAGATTCAGGGAGAGAGAAGATTCAGGGAGAGAGAAGATTCAGGGAGAGAGAAGATTCAGGGAGAGAGAAGATTCAGGGAGTGAGAAGATTCAGAGAGAGAGAAGATTCAGGGAGAGAGAAGATTCAGGGAGAGAGAAGATTCAGGGAGAGAGAAGATTCAGGGAGAGAGAAGATTCAGGGAGAGAGAAGATTCAGGGAGAGAGAAGATTCAGGGTGAGAGACGATTCAGGGAGAGAGACGATTCAGGGAGAGAGAAGATTCAGGGAGAGAGAAGATTCAGGAGAGAGAAGATTCAGGGATAGAGAAGATTCAGGGAGAGAGAAGATTCAGGGAGAGAGAGAGGTTCCGGGAGAGAGAGAGAGAGATTCAAGGAGAGAGAGAAGATTCAGGGAGCGAGTGAGGTTCAGGGAGATAGAGAGATTCAGGGAGAGAGAGAGTGAAGTTCAGGGAGAGAGAGAGTGAGATTCAGAGAGAGAGAGAGTGAGATTCACGGAGAGAGAGAGTGAGATTCAGGGAGAGAGAAGATTCAGGGAGAGAGAAGATTCAGGGAGAGAGAAGATTCAGGGAGAGAGAAGATTCAGGGAGAGAGAAGATTCAGGGAGAGAGAAGATTCAGGGAGAGAGAAGATTCAGGGAGAGAGAAGATTCAGGGAGAGAGAAGATTCAGGGAGAGAGAAGATTCACGGAGAGAGAAGATTCAGGGAGAGAGAAGATTCAGGGAGAGAGAAGATTCAGGGAGAGAGAAGATTCAGGGAGAGAGAAGATTCAGGGAGAGAGAAGATTCAGGGAGAGAGAAGATTCAGGGAGAGAGAAGATTCAGGGAGAGAGAAGATTCAGGGAGAGAGAAGATTCAGGGAGAGAGAAGATTCAGGGAGAGAGAAGATTCAGGGAGAGAGAAGATTCAGGGAGAGAGAAGATTCAGGGAGAGAGAAGATTCAGGGAGAGAGAAGATTCAGGGAGAGAGAAGATTCAGGGAGAGAGAAGATTCAGGGAGAGAGAAGATTCAGGGAGAGAGAAGATTCAGGGAGAGAGAGAAGATTCAGGGAGAGAGAAGATTCAGGGAGAGAGAAGATTCAGGGAGAGAGAAGATTCAGGGAGAGAGAAGATTCACGGAGAGAGAAGATTCAGGGACAGAGAAGATTCACGGAGAGAGAAGATTCAGGGACAGAGAAGATTCAGGGAGAGAGAAGATTCAGGGAGAGAGAAGATTCAGGGAGAGAGAAGATTCAGGGAGAGAGAAGATTCAGGGAGAGAGAAGATTCAGGGAGAGAGAGAGGTTGAGGGAGAGAGAGAGAGAGATTCATGGAGAGAGAGAAGATTCAGGGAGTGAGTGAGGTTCAATGAGATAGAGAGATTCAGGGAGAGAGAGAGTGAGATTCAGGGAGAGAGAAGATTCATGGAGAGAGAGATTCAGGGAGAGAGAGAGATTCAGGGAGCGAGAGAGATTCAGGGAGAGAGAGAGTGAGAGATTGAGGGAGAGAGAGAGTGAGAGATTGAGGGAGAGAGAGAGTGAGAGATTGAGGGAGAGAGAGGGTGAGAGATTGAGGGAGAGAGAGGGTGAGAGATTGAGGGAGAGAGAGAGTAAGATTCAGGGAGAGAGATTGAGGGACATGAAGATTCAGGGAGAGAGAGAGATTCAGGGAGAGTAGATTGAGGGACAGAGAAGATTCAGGGAGAGTGAAGATTCAGGGCGAGAGAAGATTCAGGGAGAGAGAGAGATTCAGGGAGAGAGAGAGATTCAGGGAGAGAAAAGATTCAGGGAGAGAGAAGATTCAGGGAGAGAGAAGATTCAGGGAGAGAGAAGATTCAGGGAGAGAGAAGATTCAGGGAGAGAGAAGATTCAGGGAGAGAGAAGATTCAGGGAGAGAGAAGATTCAGGGAGAGAGAAGATTCAGAGAGAGAGAAGATTCAGGGAGAGAGAAGATTCAGGGAGAGAGAAGATTCAGGGAGAGAGAAGATTCAGGGTGAGAGACGATTCAGGGTGAGAGAAGATTCAGGGAGAGAGAAGATTCAGGGAGAGAGAAGATTCAGGGAGAGAGAAGATTCAGGGAGAGAGAAGATTCAGGGTGAGAGACGATTCAGGGTGAGAGAAGATTCAGGGAGAGAGAAGATTCAGGGAGAGAGAAGATTCAGGGAGAGAGAAGATTCAGGGAGAGAGAAGATTCAGGGAGAGCGAAGATTCAGGGAGAGAGAAGATTCAGGGAGAGAGAGAGGTTCCGGGAGAGAGAGAGAGAGATTCAAGGAGAGAGAGAAGATTCAGGGAGCGAATGAGGTTCAGGGAGATAGAGAGATTCAGGGAGAGAGAGAGTGAAGTTCAGGGAGAGAGAGAGAGTGAGATTCACGGAGAGAGAGTGATTCAGGGAGAGAGAGAGAGATTCAGGGAGAGAGAGAGAGATTCAGGGAGAGAGAGGGTGAGAGATTCAGGGAGAGAGAGGGTGAGAGATTCACGGAGAGAGAGAGTGAGATTCACGGAGAGAGAGAGTGAGATTCACGGAGAGAGAGAGTGAGATTCAGGGAGAGAGAAGATTCATGGAGAGAGAGAGATTCAGGGAGAGAGACGATTCGGGGAGAGAGAAGATTCGGGGAGAGAGAAGATTCGGGGAGAGAGAAGATTCGGGGAGAGAGAAGATTCGGGGAGAGAGAAGATTCAGGGAGAGAGAAGATTCAGGGAGAGAGAAGATTCAGGGAGAGAGAAGATTCAGGGAGAGAGAAGATTCAGGGAGAGAGAAGATTCAGGGAGAGAGAAGATTCAGGGAGAGAGAGGGTGAGAGATTCATGGAGAGAGAGGGTGAGAGATTCAGGGAGAGAGAGGGTGAGAGATTCACGGAGAGAGAGACTGACATTCACGGAGAGAGAGAGTGAGATTCAGGGAGATAGAAGATTCATGGAGAGAGAGAGATTCAGGGAGAGAGAAGATTCAGGGAGAGAGAAGATTCAGGGAGAGAGAAGATTCAGGGAGAGAGAAGATTCAGGGAGAGAGAAGATTCAGGGAGAGAGAAGATTCAGGGCGAGAGAGAGGTTGAGGGAGAGAGAGAGGTTCTGGGATAGAGAGAGAGAGATTCAGGGAGAGAGAGAAGTTTCAGGGAGCGAGTGATTTTCAGGGAGATAGAGAGATTCAGGGAGAGAGAGAGTGAGATTCAGGGAGAGAGGGGGTGAGAGATTCAGGGAGAGAGACAGAGAGAGAGATTCGGGGAGAGAGAGGGAGAGAGATTCATTGAGAGAGAGGGTGAGAGATTGAGGGAGAGAGAGGGTGAGAGATTCAGGGAGAGAGAGGGTGAGAGATTCAGGGAGAGAGAGGGTGAGAGATTCAGGGAGAGAGAGGGTGAGAGATTCAGGGAGAGAGCGGGTGAGAGATTCAGGGAGAGAGAGGGTGAGAGATTGAGGGAGAGAGAGGGTGAGAGATTTAGGGAGAGAGAGGGTGAGAGATTGAGGGAGAGAGAGGGTGAGAGATTGAGGGAGAGAGAGGGTGAGAGATTGAGGGAGAGAGAGGGTGAGAGATTGAGGGAGAGAGGGGGTGAGAGATTCAGGGAGAGAGAGGGTGAGAGATTGAGGGATAGAGAGGGTGAGAGATTGAGGGAGAGAGAGGGTGAGAGATTCAGGGAGAGAGAGGGTGAGAGATTGAGGGAGAGAGAGGGTGAGAGATTGAGGGAGAGAGAGGGTGAGAGATTGAGGGAGAGAGGGGGTGAGAGATTGAGGGAGAGAGGGGGTGAGAGATTGAGGGAGAGAGAGGGTGAGAGATTCAGGGAGAGAGAGGGTGAGAGATTCAGGGAGAGAGAGCGTGAGAGATTCAGGGAGAGAGAGGGAGAGAGATTCAGGGAGAGAGAGGGTGAGAGATTCAGGGAGAGAGAGAGTGAGATATTCGGGGAGAGAGAGGGTGAGAGATTCAGGGAGAGAGAGGGTGAAAGTTTCAGGGAGAGAGAGGGAGAGAGAGAGGGATTCAGTGAGAGGAAGAGTGATTCAGGGAGAGAGAGGGTGAGAGATTGAGGGAGAGAGAGGGTGAGAGATTCAGGGAGAGAGATGAGAGATTGAGGGAGAGAGAGGGTGAGAGATGCAGAGTGAGAGAGACGGGGAGAGAGCGGGTGAGAGATTGAGGGAGAAAGAGGGTGAGAGATTGAGGGAGAGAGCGAGTGAGAGATTGAGGGAGAGAGAGGGTGAGAGATTCAGGGAGAGAGAGAGTCATTCAGCGAGAGAAAAAGAGATTCAGGGAGAGAGAGCGATTCACGGAGGTAGAGAGAGAGAGAGATTCAGGGAGAGAGAGGGTGAGAGATTCAGGGAGAGAGAGGGTGAGAGATTCAGGGAGAGGGAGGGAGAGAGATTCAGGGAGAGGGAGGGTGAGAGATTCAGGGGAGAGAGAGGGTGAGAGATTCAGGGAGAGAGAGGGTGAGAGTTTTAGGGAGAGAGAGGGTGAGAGATTGAGGGAGAGAGAGGGTGAGAGATTCAGGCTGAGAGAGACGGGGAGAGAGAGGGTGAGAGAGACGGGGAGAGAGAGAGAGAGACAGGGAGAAAGAGAGAGAGAGACGGAGAGAGAAAGAGAGACAGGGAGAGAGAGAGAGAGAGACAGGGAGAGAGAGAGAGAGAGAAACAGGGAGAGAGAGAGAGAGAGACGGAGAGAGAAAGAGAGACAGGGAGAGAGAGAGAGAGAGACAGGGAGAAAGAGAGAGAGAGACGGAGAGAGAAAGAGAGACAGGGAGAGAATGAGAGAGAGACAGGGAGAGAGAGAGAGAGAGAGAGAGACAGGGAGAGAGAGAGAGAGAGAGACAGGGAGAGAGACGGGGGAGAGAGAGAGAGACGGGGAGAGAGAGAGAGACGGGGAGAGAGAGAGAGACGGGGAGAGAGAGAGAGAGACGGGGAGAGAGAGAGAGACGGGGGAGAGAGAGACACAGAAAGGGAGAGATAGAGCAATTCAGGGAGAGAGAGTGAGATTGAAGGAAAGAAAGAGAGATATTCAGGGTGAAGGAGAGATTCAGGGAGAGAGATTCAGGGAGAGAGAGAGAGAGATATTCAGGGAGAGGGAGAGATTCAGGGAGAGAGAGAGATTCAGGGAGAGAGAGAGATTCAGGGAGAGAGAGAGATTCAGGGAGAGAGAGAGATTCAGGGAGAGAGAGAGATTCAGGGAGAGAGAGAGATTCAGGGAGAGAGAGAGATTCAGGGAGAGAGAGAGATTCAGGGAGAGAGAGAGATTCAGGGAGAGAGAGAGATTCAGGGAGAGAGAGAGATTCAGGGAGAGAGAGAGATTCAGGGAGAGCGAGAGATTCAGGGAGAGCGAGAGATTCAGGGAGAGCGAGAGAGAGAGTCAGGGAGAAAGAGAGAGAGATTCAGGAGGAGAGAGAGATAGAGAGAGATTCAGGGACAGAGGGGGTGAGAGATTCAGGGAAAGAGAGAGAGAGATTCAGGGAGAGAGACAGAGAGAGAGATTTGGGGAGAGAGAGGGAGAGAGATTCAGGGAGGGAGATTCAGGGAGAGAGAGAGAGATATTCAGGGAGAGGGAGAGATTCAGGGAGAGAGAGAGATTCAAGGAGAGAGAGAGATTCAGGGAAAGAGAGAGATTCAGGGAGAGCGAGAGAGAGATTCAGGGAGAGTGAGAGAGAGATTCAGGGAGAGTGAGAGAGAGATTCAGGGAGAGTGAGAGAGAGATTCAGGGAGAGAGAGAGAGATTCAGGGAGAGAGAGAGAGAGATTCAGGGACAGAGAGAGATTCAGGGAGAAAGAGAGAGAGATTCAGGAGGAGAGAGAGATAGAGAGAGATTCATAGACAGAGAGAGAGAGATTCAGGGAGAGAGACAGAGAGAGAGATTCGGGGAGAGAGAGGGAGAGAGATTCAGGGAGGGAGAGGAAGAGATTCAGGGAGAGAGAGGGTGAGAGATTCATGGAGAGTTAGGGTGAGAGATTCAGGGAGAGAAAGGGTGAGAGATTCAGGGACTGAGAGGATGAGACATTCAGGGAGAGAGGGTGAGAGATTCAGGGAGAGAGAGGGTGAGAGATTCAGGGAGAGAGAGAGTGAGATTCAGGGAGAGAGAATGAGGTAGAGAGAAGATTCAGGGAGAGAGAGAGATTCAGGGAGAGAGAGAGATTCAGGGAGAGAGAGAGATTCAGGGCGAGAGAGAGATTCAGGGAGAGAGAGAGATTCAGGGAGAGAGAGAGATTCAGGGAGAGAGACAGAGAGAGAGATTCGGGGAGAGAGAGAGTGAGAGATTCAGGGAGAGAGGGGGTGAGAGATTCAGGGAGAGAGAGGGTGAGAGATTGAGAGAGATGAGGGTGAGAGATTCAGGGAGAGAGAGAGGGTGAGAGATTGAGGGAGAGAGAGAGAGAGAGATTCGGGGAGAGAGAGGGTGAGAGATTCAGGGAGAGAGAGGGTGCGAGATTCAGGGAGAGAGAAGTTGAGAGATTCAGGGAGAGAGAAGGTGAGAGATTCAGGGAGAGAGAGGGTGAGAGATTCAGGGAGAGAGAGGGTGAGAGATTCAGGGAGAGAGAGAGTGAGAGATTGAGGGAGAGAGAGGGTGAGAGTTTTAGGTAGAGAGAGGGTTAGAGATTCAGGGAGAGAGAGGGTGAAAGTTTCAGGGAGAGATAGCGTGAGAGTTTCCTGGAGTGAGAGAGAGGGAGAGAGAGAGGGATTCAGGGAGAGACCGGGTGAGAGATTCAGGGAGAGAGAGCGATTCAGGAAGAGAGAGAGTCATTCAGCGAGAGAAAGAGAGATTCAGGGAGAGAGAGCGATTCAGGGACAGAGAGGGTGAGATTCACGGAGAGAAACAGAGAGATTCAGGGAGAGAGACAGAGATTCAGGGAGAGAGAGCGATTCAGGGAGGGAGAGAGAGAGAGATTCAGGGAGAGAGACAGAGATTCAGGGAGAGAGAGCGATTCAGGGAGGGAGAGCGATTCAGGGAGGGAGAGCGATTCAGGGAGGGAGAGGGTGAGAGATTCAGGGAGAGAGAGGGTGAGAGATTCAGGGAGAGAGAGGGTGAGAGATTCAGGGAGAGAGAGGGTGAGAGATTCAGGGAGAGACAAGGTGAGAGATTGAGGGAGAGAGAGGGTGAGAGATTGAGGGAGAGAGAGGGTGAGAGATTCAGGTTGAGAGAGACGGGGAGAGAGAGAGAGACGGGGAGAGAGAGAGAGACGGGGAGAGAGAGAGAGACGGGGAGAGAGAGAGAGACGGGGAGAGAGAGAGAGACACAGAAAGGGAGAGATAGAGATTCAGGGAGAGAGAGTGAGATTGAAGGAAAGAAAGAGAGATATTCAGGGAGAGGGAGAGATTCAGGGAGAGAGATTCAGGGAGAGAGACAGAGATATTCAGGGAGAGGGAGAAATTCAGGGAGAGAGAGAGATTCAGGGAGAGAGAGAGATTCAGGGAGAGAGAGAGATTCAGGGAGAGAGAGAGATTCAAGGAGAGCGAGAGAGAGATTCAGGGAGAGAGAGAGAGAGATTCAGGGAGAGAGACAGAGAGATTCAGGGAGAGAGAGAGAGATTCAGGGAGAGAGAGAGAGAGATTCAGGGACAGAGAGAGATTCAGGGAGAAAGAGAGAGAGATTCAGGAGGAGAGAGAGATAGAGAGAGATTCAGGGACAGAGGGGGTGAGAGATTCAGGGAGAGAAAGAGAGAGATTCAGGGAGGGAGACAGAGAGAGAGATTCGGGGAGAGAGAGGGAGAGAGATTCAGGGAGAGAGAGGGTGAGAGATTCAGGGACTGAGAGGGTGAGAGATTCAGGGAGAGAGGGTGAGAGATTCAGGGAGAGAGAGGGTGAGAGATTCAGGGAGAGAGAGAGAGAGATTCAGGGAGCGAGATTGAGGGAGAGAGAAGATTCAGGGAGAGAGAGAGATTCAGGGAGAGAGAGAGATTCAGGGAGAGAGAGAGATTCAGGGAGAGAGAGAGATTCAGGGAGAGAGATAGATTCATGGAGAGAGAGAGATTCAGGGCGAGAGAGAGATTCAGGGAGAGAGACAGAGAGAGAGATTCGGGGAGAGAGAGGGAGAGAGATTCAGGGAGAGAGAGGGTGAGAGATTCAGGGAGAGAGAGGGTGAGAGATTCAGGGAGAGAGAGGGTGAGAGATTCAGGGAGAGAGAGGGTGAGAGATTCAGGGAGAGAGAGGGTGAGAGATTCAGGGAGAGAGAGAGGGTGAGAGATTGAGGGAGAGAGAGAGAGAGATTCAGGGAGAGAGAGGGTGAGAGATTGAGGGAGAGAGAGGGTGAGAGATTGAGGGAGAGAGAGGGTGAGAGATTGAGGGAGAGAGAGGGTGAGAGATTGAGGGAGAGAGAGGGTGAGAGATTGAGGGAGAGAGAGGGTGAGAGATTCAGGTAGAGAGAGGGTGCGAGATTCAGGGAGAGACAAGGTGAGAGATTGAGGGAGAGAGAGGGTGAGAGATTGAGGGAGAGAGAAGGTGAGAGATTGAGGGAGAGAGAGGGTGAGAGATTGAGGGAGAGAGAGGGTGAGAGATTCAGGGTGAGAGAGACGGGGAGAGAGAGGGTGAGAGAGACGGGGAGAGAGAGAGAGAGACAGGGAGAAAGAGAGAGAGAGACGGAGAGAGAAAGAGAGACAGGGAGAGAGAGAGAGAGAGAAACAGGGAGAGAGAGAGAGAGACGGAGAGAGAAAGAGAGACAGGGAGAGAGAGAGAGAGAGACAGGGTGAAAGAGAGAGAGAGACGGAGAGAGAAAGAGAGACAGGGAGAGAATGAGAGAGAGACAGGGAGAGAGAGAGAGAGAGAGAGACAGGGAGAGAGAGAGAGAGAGACAGGGAGAGAGAGAGAGACAGGGAGAGAGACGGGGGAGAGAGAGAGAGACGGGGAGAGAGAGAGAGACGGGGAGAGAGAGAGAGACGGGGAGAGAGAGAGAGACGGGGAGAGAGAGAGAGACGGGGGAGAGAGAGACACAGAAAGGGAGAGATAGAGCAATTCAGGGAGAGAGAGTGAGATTGAAGGAAAGAAAGAGAGATATTCAGGGTGAGGGAGAGATTCAGGGAGAGAGATTCAGGGAGAGAGAGAGAGAGATATTCAGGGAGAGGGAGAGATTCAGGGAGAGAGAGAGATTCAGGGAGAGAGAGAGATTCAGGGAGAGAGAGAGATTCAGGGAGAGAGAGAGATTCAGGGAGAGAGAGAGATTCAGGGAGAGAGAGAGATTCAGGGAGAGAGAGAGATTCAGGGAGAGAGAGAGATTCAGGGAGAGAGAGAGATTCAGGGAGAGAGAGAGATTCAGGGAGAGAGAGAGATTCAGGGAGAGAGAGAGATTCAGGGAGAGAGAGAGATTCAGGGAGAGAGAGAGAGATTCAGGGGGAGAGAGAGAGATTCAGGGAGAGAGAGAGATTCAGGGAGAGAGAGAGATTCAGGGAGAGAGAGAGATTCAGGGAGAGAGAGAGATTCAGGGAGAGAGAGAGATTCAGGGAGAGAGAGAGATTCAGGGAGAGAGAGAGATTCAGGGAGAGAGAGAGATTCAGGGAGAGAGAGAGATTCAGGGAGAGCGAGAGAGAGAGTCAGGGAGAAAGAGAGAGAGATTCAGGAGGAGAGAGAGATAGAGAGAGATTCAGGGACAGAGGGGGTGAGAGATTCAGGGAAAGAGAGAGAGAGATTCAGGGAGAGAGACAGAGAGAGAGATTCGGGGAGAGAGAGGGAGAGAGATTCAGGGAGGGAGATTCAGGGAGAGAGAGAGAGATATTCAGGAAGAGGGAGAGATTCAGGGAGAGAGAGAGATTCAAGGAGAGAGAGAGATTCAGGGAAAGAGAGAGATTCAGGGAGAGCGAGAGAGAGATTCAGGGAGAGTGAGAGAGAGATTCAGGGAGAGTGAGAGAGAGATTCAGGGAGAGTGAGAGAGAGATTCAGGGAGAGAGAGAGAGATTCAGGGAGAGAGAGAGAGAGATTCAGGAGGAGAGAGAGATAGAGAGAGATTCAGGGACAGAGAGAGAGAGATTCAGGGAGAGAGACAGAGAGAGAGATTCGGGGAGAGAGAGGGAGAGAGATTCAGGGAGGGAGAGGAAGAGATTCAGGGAGAGAGAGGGTGAGAGATTCATGGAGAGTTAGGGTGAGAGATTCAGGGAGAGAAAGGGTGAGAGATTCAGGGACTGAGAGGATGAGACATTCAGGGAGAGAGGGTGAGAGATTCAGGGAGAGAGAGGGTGAGAGATTCAGGGAGAGAGAGAGTGAGATTCAGGGAGAGAGAATGAGGTAGAGAGAAGATTCAGGGAGAGAGAGAGATTCAGGGAGAGAGAGAGATTCAGGGAGAGAGAGAGATTCAGGGAGAGAGAGAGATTCAGGGCGAGAGAGAGATTCAGGGAGAGAGAGAGATTCAGGGAGAGAGACAGAGAGAGAGATTCGGGGAGAGAGAGAAAGAGAGATTCAGGGATTGAGAGGGTGAGAGAGGCGGAGAGAGAAAGAGAGACAGGGAGAGAGAGAGAGAGACAGGGAGAGAGAGAGAGATAGGGAGAGAGACGGGGGAGATAGAGAGAGACGGGGAGAGAGAGAGAGAGACGGGGAGAGAGAGAGAGAAACGGGAAGAGAGAGAGAGAGACAGGGAGAGAGAGAGAGAGACGGGGAGAGAGAGAGAGACTGGGAGAGAGAGAGAGACGGGGAGAGAGAGAGAGACGGGGGAGAGAGAGAGAGACAGAAAGGGAGAGATCGAGCAATTCAGGGAGAGAGAGTGAGATTGAAGGAAAGAAAGAGAGATATTCAGGGAGAGGGAGAGAGATTCAGGGAGAGAGAGAGAGATATTCAGGGAGAGGGAGAGATTCAGGGAGAGAGAGAGATTCAGGGAGAGAGAGATTCAGGGAGAGAGAGAGAGAGATTCAGGGAGAGAGACAGAGAGATTCAGGGAGAGAGAGAGAGAGAGATTCAGGGAGAGAGAGAGAGAAATTCAGGAGGAGAGAGAGATAGAGAGAGATTCAGGGACAGAGGGGGTGAGAGATTCAGGGAGAGAGAGAGAGAGATTCAGGGAGAGAGACAGAGAGAGAGATTCGGGGAGAGAGAGGGAGAGAGATTCAGGGAGGGAGAGGAAGAGATTCAGGGAGAGAGAGGGTGAGAGTCATGAAGAGTTAGGGTCAGAGATTCAGGGAGAGAGAGGGTGAGAGATTCAGGGACAGAGAGGGTGAGAGATTCAGGGAGAGAGGGTGAGAGATTCAGGGAGAGAGGGTGAGAGATTCAGGGAGAGAGGGTGAGAGATTCAGGGAGAGAGAGGGTGAGAGATTCAGGGAGAGAGAGAGTGAGATTCAGGGAGAGAGAGAGTGAGATTCAGGGAGAGAGATTGAGGGACAGAGAAGATTCAGGGAAAGAGAGAGATTCAGGGAGAGAGAGAGATTCAGGGAAAGAGAGAGATTCAGGGAGAGAGAGAGATTCAGAGAGAGAGAGAGATTCAGGGAGAGAGAGAGAGAGAGATTCAGGGAGAGAGAGGGTGAGAGATTGAGGGAGAGAGAGGGTGAGAGATTGAGGAAGAGAGAGGGTGAGAGATTCAGGGAGAGAGAGGGTGTGAGATTCAGGGAGAGAGAGGGTGAGAGATTGTGGGAGAGAGAGAGTGAGAGATTGAGGGAGAGAGAGCGTGAGAGATGCAGAGAGAGAGAGGGTGAGAGATTGAGGGAGAGAGAGAGTGAGAGATTGAGGGAGAGAGAGGGTGAGAGATTCTGGGAGAAGAGGGTGATAGATTGAGGGAGAGAGAGAGATTGAGAGATTGAGGGAGAGAGAGGGTGAGAGATTGAGGGAGAGAGAGGGTGAGAGATTGAGGGAGAGAGAGGGTGAGAGATTGAGGGAGAGAGAGAGTGAGATTCAGGGAGAAAGATTGAGGGACAGAGAAGATTCAGGGAGAGAGAGAGATTCAGGGAGAGAAATTGAGGGACAGAGAAAATTCAGGGAGAGAGAAGATTCACAGAGAGAGAAGATTCACAAAGAGAGAAGATTCAGGGAGAGAGAAGATTCACAGAGAGAGAAGATTCAGGGAGAGAGAAGATTCAGGGAGAGAGAGGATTCAGGGAGAGAGAAGATTCAGGGAGAGAGAAGATTCAGGGAGAGAGAAGATTCAGGGAGAGAGAAGATTCAGGGAGAGAGAAGATTCAGGGAGAGAGAAGATTCACAGAGAGAGAAGATTCACAAAGAGAGAAGATTCACAAAGAGAGAAGATTCAGGGAGAGAGAAGATTCACAGAGAGAGAAGATTCAGGGAGAGAGAAGATTCAGGGAGAGAGAAGATTCAGGGAGAGAGAAGATTCAGGGAGAGAGAAGATTCAGGGAGAGAGAAGATTCAGGGAGAGAGAAGATTCAGGGAGAGAGAAGATTCAGGGAGAGAGAAGATTCAGGGAGAGAGAAGATTCAGGGAGAGAGAAGATTCAGGGAGAGAGAAGATTCAGGGAGAGAGAAGATTCAGGGAGAGAGAAGATTCAGGGAGAGAGAAGATTCAGGGAGAGAGAAGATTCAGGGAGAGAGAAGATTCAGGGAGAGAGAAGATTCAGGGAGAGAGAAGATTCAGGGAGAGAGAGAGGTTCCGGGAGAGAGAGAGGTTCCGGGAGAGAGAGAGAGAGATTCAGGGAGAGAGAGAAGATTCAGGGAGCGAGCGATGTTCAGGGAGATAGAGAGATTCAGGGAGAGAGAGAGTGAAGTTCAGGGAGAGAGAGAGTGAGATTCACGGAGAGAGAGAGATTCAGGGAGAGAGAGAGATTCAGGGAGAGAGAGAGATTCAGGGAGAGAGAGAGATTGAGGGAGAGAGAGGGTGAGAGATTGAGGGAGAGAGAGAGTGAGATTCAGAGAGAGAGAGTGAGATTCAGGGAGAGAGAAGATTCAGGGAGAGAGAGAGATTCAGGGAGAGAGAGGGTGAGAGATTCAGGGAGAGAGAGAGTGAGATTCAGAGAGAGAGAGTGAGATTCAAGGAGAGAGAGAGATTCAGGGAGAGAGAGGGTGAGAGATTCAGGGAGAGAGAGGGTGAGAGATTCAGGGAGAGAGAGGGTGAGAGATTCAGGGAGAGAGAGGGTGAGAGATTCAGGGAGAGAGAGGGTGACAGATTCACGGAGAGAGAGAGTGAGATTCAGAGAGAGAGAGTGAGATTCAGGGAGAGAGAAGATTCAGGGCGAGAGAGAAGATTCAGGGAGAGAGAGAGATTCAGGGAGAGAGAAGATTCAGGGAGAGAGAAGATTCAGGGAGAGAGAAGATTCAGGGAGAGAGAAGATTCAGGGAGAGAGAAGATTCAGGGAGAGAGAAGATTCAGGGAGAGAGAGAGGTTGAGGGAGAGAGAGAGATTCAAGGAGAGAGAGAGAGATTCAGGGAGAGAATGAGGTTCAGGGAGATAGAGAGATTCAGGGAGAGAGAGAGTGAAGTTCAGGGAGAGAGAGAGAGTGAGATTCAGGAAGAGAGAAGATTCAGGGAGAAAGAGAGATTCAGGGAGAGAGAGAGATTCAGGGAGAGAGAGCGTGAGAGATTCACGGAGAGAGAGGGTGAGATTCACGGAGAGAGAGAGTGAGATTCACGGAGAGAGAGAGTGAGATTCAGGGAGAGAGAAGATTCAGGGAGAGAGAGAGATTCAGGGAGAGAGAGAGATTCCGGGAGAGAGAGAGATTCCGGGAGAGAGAGAGATTCCGGGGAGAGAGAGAGATTCCGGGAGAGAGAGAGATTCAGGGAGAGAGAGAGATTCAGGGAGAGAGAGAGATTCAGGGAGAGAGAGAGATTCAGGGAGAGAGAGAGATTCAGGGAGAGAGAAGATTCAGGGAGTGAGAGAGTTTGAGGGAGAGAGAGAGGTTCCGGGAGAGAGAGACAGAGAGATTCAGGGAGAGAGTGAGGTTCAGGGAGATAGAGAGTTTCAGGAAGAGAGAGAGTGAAGTTCAGGGAGAGAGAGAGATTCAGGGAGAGAGAGAGATTCAGGGAGAGAGAGAGATTCAGGGAGAGAGACAGATTCAGGGAGAGAGACAGATTCAGGGAGAGAGACAGATTCAGGGAGAGAGACAGATTCAGGGAGAGAGACAGATTCAGGGAGAGCGAGAGAGAGATTCAGGGAGAGCGAGAGAGAGATTCAGGGAGAGAGAGAGAGATTCAGGGAGAGAGAGAGAGAGATTCATGGAGAGAGAGAGAGAGAGATTCAGGGACAGAGGGGGTGAGAGATTCAGGGAGAGAGAGAGAGAGATTCAGGGAGAGAGACAGAGAGAGAGATTCAGGGAGAGAGAGGGAGAGAGAATCAGGGAGGGAGAGGAAGAGATTCAGGGAGAGAGAGGGTGAGAGATTCATGGAGAGTTAGGGTGAGAGATTCAGGGAGAGGAAGGGTGAGAAATTCAGGGACAGAGAGAGTGAGAGATTCAGGGACAGATAGAGTGAGAGATTCAGGGAGCGAGGGTGAGAGATTCAGGGAGAGAGAGGGTGAGAGATTCAGGGAGAGAGAGAGAGTGAGATTCAGGGAGAGAGATTGAGGGA